>JAAMPD010003095.1:0-11425 GCA_025266255.1 Trissolcus basalis
CAACTCTCGGAACATTACCAAAAACTAAGTGCAAACGTATCTCAGACGCAGTTCGCCCGGTGCGCATTGAAAATTCGTACACACAATTCAGTTGATTTCGCAGCCTTGCCAATTTTTCTGCAAGCAGCCCTGATCACGACCTACAAGTGTGCAAAATCTCAAGTCGATTCAACTCTCGGAACAATATAAAAAAAAGGGCAAGCATATAGATAATAATAAATAAAATGTAAAAGTCTATATGAAAATCTATTTTTAGTTGTTTAAAAAACAGCTCCATCAATTTTAACCTATTCTTTGATCAAAATAATTTGAATTCATATTTTGTTAAATTTTCAATAAAATAAAAATTCTAATTATAAAAATTCAAAATGAATTTCCAACGTATTCCGACGACCTTCACCTCTGATTCTAATGAACTCTTGACTTATCATCGTTTTTCATATTTGTCTACTACAAACTGAAGAAAAATTGATTTTTAATAGAAATTGTTAACAAAACATTGAAATTACAATTCTATTTCATTAAAAACAATTTTTATTATTTTTTATTCATCCATTTACAAAACTCTTAATGTTAAAGAATACTTTGCAAATTTTTTGCAAGTTTCCTGTTTTACTATTATGCAATTTTTGTTTTTCAAACAGTAGAGAAAATTCGAAAGTTGTTATTCTAAGAAACCCAAAAACCGAATCAAAGATCATGTAAAAGTTTGCAGAACAAAATGGCGAGTTGGAATTAGCTCTTTCATCATTCATTATCCACCAACAAATCTTCTTCTGACGTCGAAAGCAATTTGGAAAAATGCATCCAAGTCAAGGTTTCGATTATCGGACTGAGTCAAGCCAATTCAAGCCAATTCAACAAGCTATTCACTGTCAATGTCGCAGTGTAATTCCATCTACGAAGATGTCTAGACCTGTGCTACTCATTTGTACAATCCTGTCCTTCTTCCACCTCGTGCAAAATGTTTGTATCGAACCGCCCATGGAACTGGCGCGACGAGAAAATTTGACTGCAATAGCTTGTGTGAAATCCGAAAACTATACCAACGATGTAAGCAAAATTACAAAACCAAATGACAAAAACATGATCCTGGTGTTTTCAATGTCAGACATTCCAATTCTGGTAAACCATGGATTCACTCCACTTGCTAGTGTCCTGACCCACTTGATGATCTCCAAGTCAGGACTCGAAACCATCGAAGACGACGCGTTCGCAGGTCTCACCAAAGTGCAACGTCTGAATTTAGGAAACAACCAACTGACTGAAGTCAAAGGCACCTGGTTCAAAAACATGCCGAGCCTGGAATCAATAGAGTTGGATAGAAACAGGATCGCTCAGTTTGATCCGGCCGTTTTTACACATCTGCCGAAATTGCAAGAGCTGGACATCTCGAGAAACAGACTCCATTGTTTCGACGTCGAGCACCTCAAAACTTTGAATGCAACGAGAGTGTTTCTCGATAGAAATCCGTACGACTGGATCTGTGCCGTGCCAATTTTGAAATGGTCAAAGGAAAATGAAAAGGATCTGCTCTTCTACGAGAGTGTTGGAAATATTGCCAATGAGTGTTGGGATAAGATCACCGAGGGACCGGAGAAACCAAAAATGTTGGACGATTGCATCAGTGCCAAGTTGGACGAAGCTTTGCAAAATTCAGAGCTGCTTCTAAATCAAACGGATGCGAAACTGATGTAGAAAGTCACGGAAAAACTAGATTTTAATGTATGATATTTTTTGTTGTCTTTGGTTTCAATAAAAATTGTATCTTGATGTCTGGAGTCTGATGTTTTCTTGTGATAATGAGCTTATCAGAAAGTTCAAATTACGTCAATATGAATTTCAAAATTCAAATTTTTTGAATATGAATTTTTCCATCGGTTTTCATTATTTTTCTATGTTAAAAGTTGGACGGGAGCCCTAAAAAGTTCGAACCTGCTTGGAAAGAATCCAAATGGAATAAGTCGATAATTTGAAAAACTTGTTTTCTCAATGTGAAATAGAAATGCATTTTTAATTTTTCGTTATTTCATAATATTGATTTACTAAAATTAAGAAACTACAATGAATGATAAAAAGGTTAAATTACTTCAAATTATGTTACATACTTCTATTTTAGAATTGTTTATGAATTTAAAAATTATTTGAATTGTGTTTAATGGATTGAAATTTGTTTGTAATAATTGAAAGTTATTTGAATTTCAATTTGGATATGTTAAATTTGTGCGAAAACAGTTTGATGTTTGTTAGAATATAAATATTGGGTACGCGATGCCTTCCGGGTGGAAAAAATGAATAAATATGTGCAAAGTCAACTCTGTCGCTGCAGGTGATTGAAACCAGCATGAGTGCTGCTGCAAAAGACGATAGACCTGAAAAGAAAAATAGTTGATACATGTTTCATAGAATTTACTGATTGATAATAAAGTGTTGACAGATATGAGTTTAGATAATAATAAATAAGATGTAAATATAAGTAAATTGTTTTTCGAAAATTGTTGAAAATACTTAAAGAAATATTATAATTCAATTTTTCATTAAAAAACAACAAAATCATAATTTCTTATTTACAAATGAAACCATTTTTAAAAAAATTGAAATTATTTTCTAACTATCAACAAACTTGACTTCTGATTTGAATGAACTCAACGAGTTATCAGAGCTCATTTTTAACATTTTGTTTATAACAAACTTACATAATATAGATTTTTCACAATTTGTTTAACTTTGAATTTGATTCTTAAAGTTAATTTTAAAGTGTTTTGTCATTATTTTTTTTTTGTACCATTTTTTTTTCGGATTTCCAAATTTCAATCATGTAACAAAAAATGACGTAAAAAAAGTAGTGAAAATGGTTCAATCAATTATTCAGGATGATATTGAACAATATTTATTTAGTTTTAGATCAAAAGGATGCATGTAATCGTTGAACAACTTTTGTTTGCTTTATTTCACCTGGGGTGAATGGTTAGAAAATTTGGATCTGTTTGTTTAATTGAGTGTACCTCAAACTCATTTTACAAAGCCGTAACAAAACAACTCCAAGGCGAAAAAGATTACTCAAGTAAGACAGAGAGAGAGAAAAAAGATAATATTTTGACATCTCAGTTGTAGTATTTTCTGACACCTTTTCCATCTTCTGGTTTTTATGAATGATGCTCCTACGGCGCCAGATGACTTTGAAAAATATCGATCCTCTCTTGTTCTCGCTTATTCGTCTGGCCATAACTTTATCATCGGATCTGAAACTGCATCTCCGAACGAAATTTGTCTTTCACTTTCGTTTTAATTTTGATTCACTTTTTTCTCTCTCGTTCCTCATAGCAGAACATTTGAAAGCCCATTCGAAGACATACATTTTCATAAAATAAACATTTCATGACGACGTTTTAAAAAATTGAAACAAAATATATTATACGACGTTGAAAAATAGTTATGAATAGAAAGAAAAACAAGACTGAAAAGAAATAATAAGATCTCTCTTATGACAACACGATCGGAAAGTTAATCTTCTAAGCCCTCTGTGGTATTTCTTCGAGTACCACCTGGCCCTTATTTTTGCAACCACAAATATTCTCAGATCGGGCCTTTTCAACCTCCTCTGATGGACCGATTTTGTTTCCTAAAAAAAAAGTCTTTCTCAAGTATCACATTCAATTATTACAGAGACCCAAAGAAAAATCAGAGACAATTTTTGGGACCACCAGAAATATGTGAGAAAGCGCCAGCCTGTCCCGGTGGTATACTGCAAGCGCTCTTTCTGCAGTTATTCAACTTGTATCGTACATTTCGGTAAGGACAAATAAAAGCAGTTCGTAATTGCTGAAACATCGCTTGAGTGTTGACACTGTCATCGAGGCTCACACCTGAAAGTTCTCGGGATATTTTCTTCGACACGACGTCTGCACCCGGCCCTTTTTTCTTTCTTTACAATTTCACCTCTTCGTTCAACTTTTTTTTCTGTTTTCATATCGCTCTTCAAATTCTCAAATACTACCAAATTTTTCATGCCGTGCAAATAAAATATTTTGGAGTAATTAGGACACCTTGGAGTAAATGTGACGCTAAAATATCTTTACCAATTTAAAAAAATAAATTTTATGTAAAATTAAAATTTCAAATTAAATTAATTTCGTCAACAAAATTTTGATATTATTATAATAACTGTCCCAATAAAATCATTTTCAATAATGTCAAAATTTAGATATAGTTCATTTTTAAATATTTAAAATAAGATTTTGTATGAAACTTGCAAAATTGAATTTATGATTGGTTGTTTTATTCGACATTGTAGATTTGAAAAATCATGTTTGTCAGGAACCTTCAACAGATCATATTTTTTGTTCCTTCGGTAACAACAAAGGACAGATAAAAGATGGAGCAAACATTGTAGATCGCAAGTTGTTTTATTGTATTTATATTGGCCCTTAAATCATGGAGGTTTCTTCTGATCACCTTTGTCCAGGATACAACTTTATTATCAAGTTCTCGAAATGATTGACCTGTGTTCCTGAAACCATTGCCAATGTTCTGGTCACCGATGTCAAAACAAAATTTATTTTACTGCCCAACGTCTGGATATCAAAACGAACAATTTCCAATTCAAAATCTGATGAATTTGATTGAATAAATCAAACAAACGTTTATTTTCACCGAGTTACGTAATTTTTCAACTTTCTGATTGTTAATTAAAATGAATCATTTATTTTGTTTATAACAAAGAGAATGGGTGTGAAAAGATTTCTTTTTTGTATTTTTGTAACAGAGAATGTTCCAGGAGGTGCGATTTGGACAAGGAGTTTGGTGAAACTGCTCATGTTTCTTTTCAATAGCTCGCGCCCTAACAGGAATGATGGGCTCAAAGCCGAGCAGAGCGTTTGCGCTTGGTCGCGGAATCCCTTTGGGCTTGAACGCAAATTCGTTTTGAATATTTACCCGGCTATAAATATGTGACGTCGCGTACCAAGAAATATCGTGTCACTCCTTCAAATTAACTTCGTATGCAGTTGCAAATAAAGTCCACAAACAGACTTGTTTGTGCCTCAACTTTCACGTTTCACAACTTTATATCAATCGTTTTCTATTCGCCGCTCGCTCCGGATAAACATTTATAACGTTCACCCATACGAACATTATAATTTTCATCAGCACACTTTTTTTTCTCCTTCCTCCAACTAAATTTTTTACAATCATAAAACAAAATCGTACTGAGATCGTACTTTTATAAAAAGCTATTATTAATTGTAGATTAACATTGTAGGTTATAATAAAAATCAACAGTCTCGACATATTTATTTTTATTTAAGTAAAAAAAAATTTCATTTTTTCATGTAAAAAATTGATGAAATTCTTAAATTTAAATACAATTAAATTTATGAGAATGAAAGAAGCAATTAGTATGTTTTACATAATTGTCTTTTTTTTTGATACGTGTGAATAATCCCCACACGTTTTGTTCACAGTTTGACGGGTAGTTTGCATAGAAATATGTGTCGTCAACGTGGTCTAAAAGGAATGTAGTTTAAGGCTGTAATTAGTAGATTTAATCATAAACCAAAAACGATGTGATAAACTAAAAAAAGAAAAAAAAGGAAGAGAGAGGAAAGAAAAAAGATGATATCGTCGTGTGTGATCGGTGAACTCGAAGTCTGTAATGTATTCACGCCAAATCCGTTTTGGTGGCTATGATCCGGTAACAGCGCCGTTTTTGCCGTATAATTATGACAATTTATTGGCAGAAGGCCGCGACATAAAGTTGCAGACCTTGCACCACACACGTTTTCTTCTCTTTCATCGAAACCGTTTCATTTCGGGCGTCTCGCGGTTCGCTGTCGATTACTGTGAATAATGTCGAACTGAAAACTTTAAACGGCGCCTTTTTTTCTCGTTCATCAGTTGTTCCCTTCGGCCTCCGATGCTTAATTTATGCGCATCACCGTCTCTCCTCTCGTCGTTGCGCATTTTTGAAATTAAAATGAGCGACGATTCATTCACCTTGTTTTTCGAATCATTGACAAAACCGACATGTTTATGCGTATTTTTGAATTACGTTGCCTTTGTAATCAAATTATGAGAGAAAAAAAATTTCACTCAAAATAACTCAACTTTCAATATCCGCCATTAATTTCCAATGACAATTCGAAAAATGAACATTTTTTATTCCGTTTAAAATTCAAACTCAATTAATTGATCTCAAAATTAAACTAAATTCAATTTTTATTTTTATTTCTTTTTTAGATTTATTTCACAGTATGATTGAAAAATTGAAAGATGGAATTGTGTTGACAATTTGAGAAATAGGTAAAAAAGTAGACTTTTGGTTTTAGTAAAAAGTGATGGTTGAGATGAGGAAGTGGTGAGAAGTTTCTTTTGTTTTGGAGTTTACGCAGAGAACAGTAAAGAGCGTATTAGGGTGGACAGTAATTTTCAATGTTTGATGAGGGGTAAAGTTGGTGTTCGAGTTGGTATTAATATTCAGTACTCACTATTCTCTATCGAAGCGGTCGCGAGAGTTTACCGAAGAATGCCGTGTTGTAACGAGTGTGGGAAAGCACGGCCTCTGGCTTCTTTCGTTCTAAAGCCTGTACTTCTATAAGTTCTTTCCAAGTCGAACGCGCTGCCAGCAAGCCGAAGCCTCGTTTGCATTGTTTGTCGTGCTCTTCGGGGAAAAGACCATGTCAATAATATTTCGCAATTTTTCATTATCAAAATCGCATGTCCCGTTTTATGTCCTTCAATATTTTTTTTTTCTATTCCAATTTTATTTTCTCTCTCTCTCTCACTCTTTTTTTTACATTCAATTTTTTTCAATCCATCCCCGGAAATTCCTACATCATTTTTATGTTTTCTTGAACTTGAAATTTTTATGTTTTTTGTAATTTGTCAGAGATTAAAAAATTAAACAAAAGGAAATATAAATTTAGTAGGAAAGTGCAGCTAGATGTTTTTAATTTCTTTGATATCTTGAAAGGTAACGGAATTTTAATTACAAAAAAAGTGGAAAAATAAAAGTACAGGAAGGGGTTGAGTATAAACAAGACGAAAAAGCAAAGTTGCGCAATGCGAGTGCGCACGAACAGTGTCAAACATTGAGGATGTTTAACTTGTCGAGTAGATTGTGATTGAGAGACTCTTTAGGGACGATGAGCACGTGAAACACCATTTGCACTAACAGCGCAGCTCAATTAATGTAGTGGACTGGTATTTATGGGACGTTCCTCATTTTTTTCTCATGTGTCATGAGAAAGTTTTCGGCCTGAGTTGAAAAAAAAAAATTTTTTTTTCTCCAATCTGATTGCGAGTGAAAATTTTTAATTTGTGTACTCAGTGATTGAAAAATCACAGATTAAGTTCACCTTGAAATGAATTTGAAATCAAAAATAAACAATCACAAAATCAAATCAATTGGTACACTTATTTGCTTTGGAATTTTTTAATGAAAGGGAACAAGAAATTATTATTGTTACAAGTTTTTCAGGGTTAGGATACCTGTTCCATTTTTCTTCTGAGAAATGAGATCTTCGGCTCCAGGACCACCCGAATGTTGAAATTCAGAAAACAATCCAATCCACGTGCATTTTCTTATAAGCGTAATATTTTAAGGGGATTCAGATTACGACTATTGCAGTCATAAAGTTTACAGGGAATTCGCGTTCCGTGAGTTTTAGTTGTGAAACGACCACGTTTAGTATAGCTGATGCGCCTCATTATACGAAGTCTGAGAATGTAACTCTTCCTGATTATGTCGTTACTATTCGCGAAACAACGTTTTGGAGCTCTGCGCATGACGCGAAAAGTTTATCAAATCACGTTCAGGCCAAAAGGTCTTTATCGGTAACTTATGTTGACTTAACAAACCAAAGAAATTTTTAAAATCTAAAAATTTACTGTTACATTCATTTACATTGTATAAACATTTTGTTCAACGAACTTTGTGGACAAGTTTTGCAAAATAATGTTTGAAAGACATTTGTATTTTTTGGTGTTTTTTTTTATAACATGAAATTGCTTTTGGACTGCGATCAATCAAAATCGAAAACAAAATCGAAAGCACTTTGTGACATTAGTCGTGAACTAAAACGACATTCAAATCAGAAGCTCCAGATCGCCAATACACGTGTCGTCTCAATAGAACTGAAATTTCTTATGCCCTCCCTAACAGCTCTACTTTTATCGAACTCTGCCGATCGCTAATCGGTCGGTGGGAATGTGTCACTTGTAATTTTAAAATGTGTCTTTTTTATGTATCACTTAGCTTGGAGACCTTCAGTATTTTTTTACACTCTTTTTACTACTAATTCATTTCAAGTTTTATATTTTTCAGTTGAATATTGAAAATTTTGAACAAAATCAACTGAAATTTTACTATAAGAACTGTGCCACATTGATATTCCAAAGTTTATTTATCAGCAAAATCCATATCGTCATTAAGCGGTTTTGACTTTTGATTTTTGTTTTTTCGCACATGAGATCTGGCAAATTTCAATCACTTAGACACGACACGAAATGGATCGGAATATTTAGTCTCCAGTTGGTAAAAAATTCTTTTGTGTTAAACTTGTGACTCACGTGTCAGTCTCGATATTATGCCAATCGGTTAGCCTATTTTTTATCGCATTGGAATTGAATTGCATACGTTGGAAGAGTGACGGCCAAATGATTATAAACATCCGGCGTTTTGGATATGTTTGCAAATCCCGCGCTGCTCAATTCGCCAATGATCGCTAATCCAAACATCCCGCCACAAATTATTTCTATTCAATGATCAATTTTTTCATTTATAAAAATAAAATTTGTGCGTAAAAATAAACAAACGATATGAACATTTAGGGTAAATGTCACACCGAAAGAACTATGCTAATTTTCAAAATCAAATTCTTCCTCGTGTGAATTTAAATTCCAAATCTATGAAAATTTATTTAAAAATAAATTTGTAAGTTCTGACACTGTCACATATATCCCACCTGTCCCAATTACCCCATTTGTACTTGGAAGGAAAACTTGAAAGAAATGTGAGTTAATACATGGAGAAAAACGGGCTATAAAAATTACTATATAACATTTCAGACGTAGTAATCCAGACGTATCTTACACATCTTGTAAATTATCCTTTAAAACTTATTAGAATTTTTTTTTATAATTACAATAAAATTTAAAATATCATGTAGTAAAAAGGATTAAAAAACTATATTTAAATTTGTCAGAAGCTACAAATACGTCTAGATTATGATAAGTTATAGTAATTTTATTAATAAGTTTTATAATTCATATAATGTTTTTTTTTCTGTGTGTAATTTTTGGTTCCATGAAAAAGCTTTTGGAATTTTAATATACAAGATTGAAAAATCGGTTGACCATTGGCTGGAGCATCTAAGTGTGTTTACTTAAATGTGTCTCGCGCGATGACGTTGATAAAGTTAAGAATTTCGGGTGAAAATGTTTAGTGCGGACAAGTCGTTTCAACATTTGTCCAGGCACTTGACGAAAGGTCGGAAAAACGGTTTTCAAACGTGTCGGCGGATGAATATTAATGGCCCGGAGAGTGTGCGTGCCGCCACACAAATATATAGCACTAAATTATCAGCCGAAGAATACATAGTAAATTGTGTGCGCTTTTGGAATATATTTCGTGGATCTGAAATATTTATATTTCTGATGTAAGTTAATCGATAAAGGCGCCTTTTTTTATTCTCATCGATTCTGCGGCGCGATCTTTCAAATTAATCGAACAAAATTGTCTGTTTCTGTCAAATCATTAGCATTTCTGAGATAAAGATAGAAAGATCTTTTCCCACCTGATAAAACGTTAATGGAAATGGTTCATTAGCCACACTCTTGGATTTATTACTGAAAAACTTTTTGAAAAGTGGATTGCATTCAGGAGTCTTTGATATATTAACTTTGATTTCCTGTTAACTTGAGATAACATTTTTTTCCCTCGCTTCTCATTAATAAATAATTTAGAGAAAAATTGTTCGAGATCGATGAGAGCCTTTTATATTGATTTCAAATTAATTTCAAAAAAATGCCTTTCAACAAAAATTGACGTTTCAATGCAGTTACAAGATTTTTTATTTCCACCGGGGTTATTTATATTGCGAACAAAAAGAAAAAAGGGAAAAATTGTATTTACAAAAAAATATGCAATTAAGGCAATAGAATCAATAGCGCTCTGTAACTTGGAGAACGAGTTTCGAAGATGACGAGATAAGAATGCGTGTAACGAGGTGAAGACAACCGATCGAGGTATACAGAATCAATATACGCATATCAGAGCATTCAAATTTTTATTCCTTTTTTCTTCTTTACTCATTCTTCAGTTGCAAAAAAATTTTTTAAACTGCAGCTTTTCAGACAAGAACAAACTTACGTGGTATATCATTCTGAATATAAACAGACGTACATAATTATACATATGGAGCCACTTTTTGTAAATATGGAATTATATATATTTATATATAATCAGTTACATATCGTTCCATATATGAAAAATTCATGACAAAAAATTCTTGAAATAATGTTTTCATTCTAAAAAATTTTTTTTTCAGAATGAAAATTTTTGTTCCATCGGTAGCAGTCAATCGAAACTTAGTGATACAAAAATAAATTGAAGTTCGCATGTGTTACCCACCAGGGAACACCGAACAAGATCGTTTCGTTGAAGTGCGTCGACGTTTACGCGAATAAAGAAAACACAACCGAACAAATTGTACCGATATATTTAAGTGAACGATAAATCTCATACGCATTAACCGTCGTGATTATTGAGTCGCGATAAGATTATACGAATTTTAAGGGCTATTAAAAACATTAGGGGGACGCGCACCGCTGCAGATACGTGATGCAGCAGCGGAACCCGCTGTTTGTTTTAGCGAAGCACCGAAGTATTATTGGCCGGGTTAATTATACCCCCGTATTTTTGTAAACGTTTCATAACACCCGTTTTGCTTTTTCGGACGCGCCGCTTCATTCATAAATTTTGGCTCTCGTCCGGGCCATTAGTCTCGGAGGATCCGTTCGATACATCACGTCACAACTGTTGCAATTACAAAAATTGCACCCAGAACAATTTTCAGCAAACGAAATTTCAATTTTTGTTTCACCTTTCAATAAAGACCTCACTGAAATGTTTGTACAATCTTTTTTCATCAGGCTCTGTTGAATTTCATTAAAAAACACATCTCTCGTTGAGAACACAAAATTAAATTTAATTGTAACCAATTTTCATAAAATTAAAATTCCAATTCACTCTTCAAAACAGTTTCAAAAAACTGACCTCTTCTACTCACTTTTCAGAAAATGATTCAAAACTTATATACTGGATTGAGGAATTACAACTTTTGGTATTTGAAACTATTTTGAGTATTTTGGTATTTAAATATTATTTAAGTACTTAAATAATATATATCAACATATACACGAAAAT
>JAAMPD010003096.1:0-11414 GCA_025266255.1 Trissolcus basalis
CTGTGTATGTAATTGTTTCGCTCGGCTACTGCTGATCGTATTGATAAATTCAACTCCGCAGTTTGAACTTGGCGTTTCATGAATAAAGATGACTCGTCCAATTATGTAAACATATATTCTACGTTTTTTCCCTTGTGCTGAGTGAAGATCAATTGAACACATAAATACAGTCATCTATCGCTCCGCGTAATAACAGGATTTCTCAAGAGAACGGTTCTGCTTTACAATAATTTTTAACAGCCCAATTTACTTCGGTTTAACTGCGGTGCAGTTAAATTAAAGTTTTCGAGCTTGCTATAATGCTTCGTTAGCTACTTTTAATTTTTAAATCAAACCAGATTGCCTTCATGAATATGTTAGTGACGAACAAAGACTTGATGTCAAATAATTTTGAAATTATAATTAGAGAAAAGAGCTTTAAGAGATTAATTTCTTAAAAATGAAAAAAAACTACCGTCATGAGAATACCAGTCACTGATTCAACTTTTACATAACGAGTTGACAATAGTAGTTCACGGGGAATCATTGTTACAAATACGAACAAATCATAGCTGATTAAAATATGCTTAAATTAAATTAAATCTCAGAGGAATTATCAACATCGAGCTTTGACGTTAACAAACCTTTTGTTCATAAGTAGATTAACTATAGCCCACGTTTTCCAAACCGACGTTGCTTAACAAATTTATCTCCAGTTAAAATCATAATAAAAATAATACATCAAACAATCTACTCGTCGACTCATTTTTATTATACGATCCACATTTTTTATAACCGAATCAATTTCTTTTTATTTTTCGGCCAATAGCGAGAGATGAAATCTCGATCTGCGTTTTGGAAAATGTTTGCTAACAAAACTTGGCGTTCTCCAACGATTTTGCTAACCTACGCATTTCCTAGTGTTGGTTATGCTCTGAATCTACCATAGTTTGTCTTTGTTATCAAAGAATTACGTGACGTACCTGAACGTAGAGTTTCTGGATCTAAATAATGTATTCACATTTGCAAACATGATATTTTTGACGAAAAAAATTGTTGTTACCAAAGGAATAAATTGAAAAAAAACACACAAAATAGAAAAGTTCCGTATATCCTTCGAATACGATATATTTTTTAATGAGGTTGATAAAATATCATCGATGTTGAAAATGATATATAAGTTACTTGTTTTGGTCGTTAGAACTACATCAAAAAACATATTTTTGAATAGTGCATATAAATATTTGCAAAGCGTAAATTTTTAAATAACGTTGTCGAAGAAAGTTTGTCCTTTAATGCTATAAATATTGAAAAATTAATAACGTCGAGATGTTCAAATTTGAATTACTTTAAGAATGTTAATTTCAGAACTGTTCAGAAAAAGTAAACGTTTTCTGCACTCATGTTTTTAACACTGCTGCGTGCCTCGTCAATATTAATAATTGAAACAAATTTTGCGATGTAATTAAAATAAATTATCTTAGCGTCTGTCAACAATCAAATAATTTATGATGATGAATGTTTCTTTTTTTTGCGAACTTGAGAAAAGATTAACGACCAGATCTTATAATTGATGAACAGCTGCAGTTCTTATTGTTTATTCAATTTAACGTAACATTAGTTAGTGATTCTGAACAATTGAATAATAGGAAGATTATTCAGACCGCAATACATTGTTATTTCCCTGAATGTAATGCCTACATTTTGGACAATGGAACATCATTTTTTCATTCAATTCTCCACCAACTATTACAAAACTAATATTTTGTTCAAATTGAAAAAAAAATTGTCCTTCATTCGACAACTTTTGACGTTTATTTAATTTTATTAAAAACTATTTTCGCAGAAAATGTGCGCCGCGCGATCGGAAGTTTGGCGAAATAATGCGTTTTCACATTCATCTACAGACGGTTTGGAAGTTAAAACGAGTTGAAATTCTAAGGATATAGAAAACGTAAAAATGTTTGCAAAGTACATGCACAGTTACGGCGGTAAAAAAATTGGACGAAATTTGCATACATAGCTTTAATCAACGGAAACTGATGAAAATGAAAACAAAAATCTAAAACAAAAGTAAATTTAATACAGAAACAGAAGCCGGGAGGCAGTACCGGCGCGATATTATTTGGAGTTGATCCGACAGTATCGAACAGACGATAGAACAGAGTACCGTGAACGAATACAAATTGTCGTGTGAAATGGCATGCCGACGACAGACCATGATTTACGATGGTGTAAATTTGGAAAGAGGGAAGGAAATAAACGAGGTGCCGTATAATCTCGTCTACGACGGGCTCTCCCTTCAGCGTTATTCTTCCCGCGAACGATATCATGACTCCTGCGGTCGAAACGTCTGAAAGGTAGCAGCACTGTAACTTTGAGATTGCGGTCAAACTACGTTTCTAGTGTAAAGCAGCAAAAGTCCTTTAATTACTAAAGTTCAAAGTAACAATGCACTACCTTTCTCGCACCACTTCGGCCATGATCCCGTATCAAACTCTTCTCTGATTACTCAACATATTCTCTTACCATCCCTTGTTATTTTAATCAGGTCTTTTCGATTAGATTGAAATCGGAAATTCTCGCACTAAGACATTTTTGTCAACTTGCAATGTCCCATAGCTCAAAAACAAAGTGCAACTTGCCGTTTCAAAATCACACAGCACAAATTTTACAATCATTCGTTTTCAACATTCGACTTGTTTTTCGTCAAAATTTGACAAACGAATGAATATATATTTTTTAAATCAAATGTTTTAATCAAATTTTGCAGCAAAAAAGGTAGAAGAACTGTAGGTTCACTATTTTCCAGCGTTAAAATGAAATAGTTTTTTTAGTTTGTGCTTGATTGTTTGTATTGCTGCAAGTGACATAATTTTTGTTCAAAAAATTTTGCTGGCAGAACGTTAGAGTATGAATAAGACGTTTTTCATGAGTCATCTAGATTGAAGTCACATCTGTAACATCGCGTGTTCAGTTTTATTTCTACTGAGCTATCCGAGATCAATAAATAAGTTAATACGTTGAATCATACATATCTGTGGTTGTGTGGTGGAAACCTGAAATTTGTATTCAAAGAAACGGTAGTAATCAATTTATGTGCAACGTCCCGTCTTGTGTAGCTTATTTTTCAGTTTCTTTCAGAGTGAAGTTTTTATGAAAAAAAGAAAAAAAAGAACCAGTAATAATAACAAATATAATGCAACAAAATTATTTCTCTATAGTTGAAGTCTTCATCTTGTACGGTCACAGTAATTTTTTTTTTTCTTAATCTAAAGATAATTTAATAAATTAGAATTTCATACGGTTGGCTTTTAGTTCATAACATCGGAATTCCGTTTGGAATTTGCCAGGTCACGAATGTCATTGATTACCAGTTTGAAAGCATCCACAAGTATATTCTACTCAGCCTTTTTTTTTCTCTGTCTCTCTTTTTCTCTCTTTTTGAGATAACGTAATTAACTCTCGTAGACTTGATTTTGTTTGATCAAGCTAAAAAAGTTGCAGGTACAACGTTCATTTGGATTTCGTTCGAAAATCTTACCACGTTGGTAATTTACGGAATAACAAGTATTCTCAGCTGTTCAACAATTGACGTGCATTTGTGCATACGAATGTCAAAACATTGTTGCAATATTGCACGAAATAGTTGTTCTACATTGTTTCAAGTGAGATAAATTACACTCAAGAACTAGCGCAATTATGTAATGATATTAGCAATTCCACAGTCTGTTTTACTGTACGTTTGCACAAGTTGTCAATCAATTTTGTGTTACCGTAGCCTTATTTCACGTAAGATGGATTAGTTATTTTACATAATTAGCATTATTGTTCATACAAACAAATTCGTTAGGTTTCAAAGCAGTGCCGGCGTGACATTACGGCGATCGTGACGGTTTCGAATTTCGGGGTAATGATATAAATCTAATTTTGAAAATTCAATAAAAAAAGTGAAAAAAAGTAATTAAAAAAAAAATAAAAAATAAAAATTTGTACATCTGCGAATTATGATTGTGAAAATGGTAAATTGAAATTAATTATCTCACAAATTAAATTATATTCAAATCAAATTTCCGATCCCCATTTATTCTACTTTTGTTTAATGAGAAATATAAAATTATAATATAATTATTTGGAACGAAAATTTTCAACTTGTTCAGTGGAGTTAAAATTCATACATGTAAATTCGTGCAGTATTTACAATTCAAATTTTATTATTAATATAAAAATAAAATCATGGAATAATAATGACCAAATGTTCTCAAACAATATAGAATAGTGATAGTTCACCACAGTTAATAGCTATCACTCGTTTATACTTAACAAATTTGTTTACAAAAAAAATAATAATAAAATAAAAAAAATATGAAATAGAATGTTAAACAATTATTCGCCGAGTTGAGAAGTGTTGTCGAATTATCTCAAATTTCGCACGATATTGATTTCAACATTCATTTTTACATTAAAAATAATGAAAATTTATAATACAGATATACATGCATTTTTCAAATTAATTATTTCTCTGACAAGATCAACTTTTATTTTTAAACTCAGCAGACCCAAAGAGAGAAAGTTATTTTCACTCATTTGTTTTTATCAATTTTTTCCAATATCAACGAACACGAAATAAATTAGATTTGTAATTTTACTAATATGCACAACTCATTTATTACCGAAATCATTTAATATCAACAATTAATAATGGAACAACAAAACTTGATTTAATTTTCCCAATAATGTAACAAACTTTTCAGAGATTCCGCTAGAATGATTGATTGACATAAGTAAATTTTGTTGATTTGAAAAAAAAAGTGTGCGGAAGAGAGAATAGAAAAAAGTATGAAAATTAACGATTAATAATCCATCGGATATACGGGGAGAATTCAAGCGCAGACAATTTGCTAACAATCCATATATTCCATTTGCAGAACGCAAGCAAATTTTGATGATTCGGACGAAAAGTTTTGGGTTGTGCCGATTTGTATGACGTTCGTTATAGAAATGGTAGCGACAGGTACGTAGACAGAGTAACCAACTGGTAAACGACTAGCGAGGCTGCCGACACTCGGCTGAGAGCCAGTAGGGAGAGTCAGAATGCAGTCAGACGGCCGAGCAAGCGCCAGTCTACCGTGAGCGCACGTCGCGACACCACGTGCGCGCGAGCACCACCTTCCTCCGACAGCTGCTTCTCGCTCGCTGGCAGTTTTTCTCGTTCCGTGTCAGTAATGACATTTCAATAATTCCGATCGCACGGTCATTTCCAGCTATTATTTCCGATCGTTTCGCAGTCGCTGAAAAAAAAAATAAAAAAAAATAACTCGCGCTCCACCATCACTGGATTCATTTGCAGTGTTGATTAGAAAAGTGTGAATGTGCTACGTGATGTGTGATTCGTAAATGTGCTAAAGTTACACCAAGGGAGACAATATTCTTATCTTCCAGTTGAAGGTAAATATTTTTCTTCAAGGTTCCATGAAAAATTAACTCAATTTCGTTTTGGGTGAACAGAAAAAAAATAATAATAAAAATAAAAATAAAAAGGACGAAATAAAAGTAGACACTTGTTTATTTTCTACATCTGGAGTTTATATATATTTTACATCTTTTTTTTTTTCGCTGCAGCAATTTTATATTCGAGAGGGCCGGTTGAAATAGGTCGAAAGAAGAGTGTCAGATTTTGTACATTCGTGCAAAGTTGGATATTTATGTAGATCGTAGTAACTTGTTAGATTTTATTCGAGGCTATTTCGGGATGGTGTTTTATTGAATTAAACTTCCATTTAAAACGTGAATGTAGAATAGCCCGGGCGATCGTTGTTTTACAACGAACAAGTTTAATTTGGCGGGCTGCAGTTAAAAGTAATTGAATTGTTATTACAGCAAATACAATTGGTGTAAGCGAATAAAGCCCGAGGTACACTTTGAGCTGTGATTTATATTAATTCATAAAAGACAGTCGATCAAGACAAATTGACTGGTGTATTTTTAGACGTTGGGTTTTGACTGGGTTTATTCAGTTCTATTGAAAACTAAAAACAATAGAAAACCGCCAAACAAAGCAAAAGGCAATAGAGAGAAAGGAAACGTATTCCCAAAATAAATCGTTACAGCCGAAACTGTAATTAAATTTCTTTGAATGCATCCGAAAAGGTGGAACTTGAATATTCTAATGCTAAATTCATGTTTGTGAATCCACCTTTATGTTCTGAAGTTGGATGCAGTTTCAATACCAAGTCTTTTAATTGGACCTACGGGAAATCTACCGCGCATATATATATATTTAATCAAAAGATTGAATGCTAACTTTTTTTTGTGCGCCCCCCTCCAATATGGTGCACGTCCAATATGGTTTCGAGTTTTTCAACACTGAGTATCAAAAATTGTAAAGGAGTGTTCCTCTTATGTTAGAAAAATTCTATGAATAATGAATGCAATATAGTTTGGTCGGTTCTTTTGTTTTTTACTATATCCAGTCTTGTGCAACAGAATGTCATGTCTGGATCGTGTTTTCAATTTCGTATCTCGTCCATGCATCATACATAATCACATGCATCATTTACATAAATCATCATTGTTATTTGTATAATGCTCCGCGATTAAATACAATTATATCAATCGATGTGTATCTACATTATGCAATAAATATTGCTCAATGAAATTGCCGCGGTGGAAATTAAATTACAAGTGAAAGAAGGAATAATATCAAACAAATGTATGAACCGAAAGATTGCGCTAAATTGGCGAGTTTATGCCACAAATTGGATTTTCCGAAAAAAAAGTTTCGCTGCATTTGCACGGCGAAGAATTTTTTTATCTCAGGAGTTGAAACATCAAATTCAATAGATTGAATCGAATCATTTTTAGATTTGCAAACAAACGATTGAAATAATGAAGACGCGGAAGAAAAAAAAAGATAAATAACGTATTCATACCCAGGACGATTAATTTCCCCGGCGCGTATATTTATTTTATTATCATAAAAGCGATGAATAGTTGAGTGCAATTTAAAATCGCGAGTAGGTTATGCCGGCCATATCAGAATGGTAATTTCGACAATATTTCAAATTCAATGAACTGTTATTTGCTTCGAAATACTGTGATTTTCACAAACGCCGGGTTATTATTCAGCAAAAATGTTTTCACACTCTGCGGGGCCGAATCAATAAGTTTTCATCATTTAAACTATATGTGCACGTGTTATGTAAATTGAAAACGGAGAAATACAAACCTTGCAAGAGAAACAATTTATCATGCATTTTTAAGACTTTCATTTCCCATTTCGAAACGTGTGAATTTTCTCCCTGACTGTAACACATATAAATCACCAAAGCAACAATTTATATATGGCTTCATAAATGGCTCATAAATGTTACATAAATTTACAATATACAGTTTTACATATGCTGCATTGTCACATCCATGAAAATAAACATTTTAACAATGTACCATATATGGAGCACGCATATTGATACATTCATATATGGCGAACAGATAAAAAAAAAACACGAACGTAAAATTGCTCGTTTTTATTTTTACTTGGACGGCCGTTAAATAAAATGTGTGTTTTTTTATGGTGTTTTGTTTTAACGTTTCGGAGCAATTCGTCAGTGCAATTTGTCATTTTTTAGTTAAAAAAAAAATGTCTTCGGGCAGGTGAATAACTATAAATCGAGCAATTGTAAAGCCAGGGCTTATCGCGATTGTGAGTTCGATTCATTTTTTACACCTCTGCGGCTTGAGCGTATTGCAGTCAGATCTCGGACAAAAAAAACCGGTAGATGCAGAAAATGAAAAGAAGCGAAGCGGGAAAAAGCAGAAAAATCTTGGGCGCTTGTCGTACAAAAGGTTCTCGCATTCTTTTGTTGAATTGTCGATGTAACTTTTGCTTCTATTTTTTTTCTGCGTCGCAGTAGCCTCGGGCTAACAAAATGGTAAATCCAGCGCTACAGCCGTGACTTCCGGTTTGTGCGGGAGTAATCGCGTACAAAGTCAGTGGGGGTCGGCGCTTACGGAAACGCTCGTGAGACTTGCGCCCCGACTTGCCGAGCGTTCATAAACAAGGCGCACGTGGGTATGGATGACGCTTTCGATTATATTCTTTTGTGTTGTGCGGCGCTGACTTTTTATTTCTGCCGATGCCTCTCGCCGTGATGTATGCACCGTGCACAAACCCATCGGGCTCTTTCAAACGTCTCGTCGGCTGCACACGCGAGCACGTAATTTTCGAGATTCGCTACGCTTTTCACCTCTCGCGCGTTTCCCCCGTTTACTGCCGCTGCATTACTCAGACTTTTATCATCCTCTATTATTATCGCTTTGCAAAAGATTTTACCCGCGGTATTATCGCAATCATAATTTGTCTCGCTTCTAAAGACACGAAAATTTGCAACGTAAATTGCAACTTTCATTTTCTGGTGGGGTTGCAAAAAATTCTGAATGCAACGTCATTTATTATTTAAATACGCGGACGCTAGTTTCGTCCTGGGGCTTGATAATACAAAATGTTTACCGAATTTCAGTCACAAGTTCACCATGCAATTTCGTTCATCTTACTTTTACTCTTTTTTTGCTCTGTTTCGTTTTTTTTTCTTTATCATTTTTCCCTTTTTTCTCCTTTATCCTTTTCCTTTTTTTCTCTTTCATTTAGATTTTCTTTTTTACTTTTGATAAGCTCGCGCATCTCGAGCGTGAAAAAATTAATTCATTAGGAGAGCCTGTCAATTTTCTCGCGATGCTAAACAAGCATGCTTAGAGAATCCTCTCAGGTCTCTTGTTAAGTAAAATCTTGGCGTCTGCAGTCGACTGGAGATGTTTAATATTTTAAGTTTTGTGAACTATTCTTTAACAGACAAATGATCTGTTAAGAGCCTGGCATTCATTACTTATTTCATGGACACATCTTACAAGCAGTTTAGAGTTTGCTTAGCATTCAATTTAAACACGAGGAATCTTACCTGTTTGACTCGACGTTGAATTTATATTATGATGAGTTTGATTAGTAAAGTTTCAATCTAACAAATGAAAAACTTTAAGATTCCTTTTGATTACATTTTAGTGAGTTCATTGGAGCTTACGTGCAAAATCTGTTTGCTTTGAATCGATAAGAAAAATTTTTCTGACGATTTAAGTAAGTTTTCAGTTTTACTTATAAATTAAACGGGTTAAATTCATTAAGTCCTTTATGAAAAGAAGTTTTTCTAACACCAAAAGTACTTGGAAATTTGTTCAATCTAAAGGTCCATTTCTATTAAATTTTATCAACGAATAATTTCATTTAATGGTGTGACGATAATAATCATTTTTCATTAATTAAATAAAAAAAAAAAAATTAAATCAAAGATACATTGGGTACAGTGGTTTTTTTTTCTAATTAATTTTTTTTTTTCAAGTTCCAATTAAGATAACAAAAAGAATATGGCAAAGTTTGTAACAACTGCAAGATTTAGCGTGATATTAAATTTTTTAATTAAAATGACAGTCGCGGGGCTAATTTCTCTTATCTTTTCAATAAGAACATATTTTCGACTTTGACAGATCGTGGCGATCAATTCGGCTTCATTAATAAGATTTATGCGTGAAATTAAGAAGGAGAATAGTTTGAAATTTTCTCCTGCAATAGAATCTTCTTCAAGTCACAAAAACTGACACAAACTAATGAGTGTTTTTATGAATCAACTCCAATGAGACGACTTGACTTTTCAACAAGCCCACGACGTGACATTTCTCTCTTCATCCACTCCAGGGGTCATGGAAATGAAAATATAGGGTGAAATAAAGCAAAGTGAAAACACACAATGAATATAAGACTTTCGACTTATGGAAAAATACACTTCTCACTGGTTCAGTGCATCGCTGATTTGTGCTCAAAGCGCACCTCGATAACTCAAAGCGTAACTTTTTTTTTCTCACTACATTTTGTGAATATAAATGAATCATTTTGAAATTCACGTCTCTATCGAAAAATATTGTGAAAAAATTTGTCGAAGAAAGAAGAAAAAAATTAGACGATGAAAAAAAAGTTTGAATAATCAATCCAGCTGATTCAACCTTTGAACTGGTTTTGAACTGTAGTGAACCCCTTTTCTAAAGCTTATTTTCGTATTTAGAAGCAAAGACCTGCCAGTTTCAATCACTCCAGGTGGAAAAAATAGTCGATGGACTATATCGAATAGCCAAGTGGTGTATCGATTTCAGTTCGGTCTAATCAAGCGTCGTTGTAAATAAAGGTCACAGAGGCATGCAAACCATCCGGAATTGTGTAATTCGGTTGAGTAAAAAAAAATTTTTTTTCATACTTCAAATCCAATCGAACGAATATACAATTTGCAATTCACGGTTCATGGAGTCAACATTTTCATTTCAGCTTTTTTTTTTTAATTATTTTTTTACCTAATTTCCATCAATTTGCTTATATTTCTCGTTCCAATTGCTGCTCCGTTTGACAATATAATCGGGGAGGAAAATATTTGCCGGATTTTATTTCATTAAACTTTGCCAGTCATAGATTTCACACTGTCACGCTGCCTACCGCCGCAAATATTAATCCTCCTCAGCCCCTCCAGTACATAAGAAAAAAAGAGTAACATAGGAATTTCACGCGAAACATATTTCATGCGACTGGGTTAGACGTGAAATCTTTTATTATTTTTATGATCGGTACTGTTTATGATTATATGAGGGGTTCAACTTAAAAAGGGACATGATTTATTTTGATGAAAAATACTTTGCCTGTGCAATTATCAATCTTCTTATTAATGGCTCAGTACACAGTTGAAGCATGGGAAAAAAACAGTCAACTTGACAATTTAGGTTGCCAGCAAGTAATTAATAATATGAACTTGGGTTTTTTTTCTTTTAAGTATGAAAACCTGCATCTGAAAATCAACATATATTTTATTGGCTTTTCAATCCAAATATAAATTATCGACTTTTTTAATGAATAGAACAGACATCATCTAAATAAAAATAAATTTAAAAAATCTGGAATTAGATATTATAACTTTGACTGTTTATTTTTATACTAAACGAGTTTATAAACTTGTAAAAGCAAAAATAATAATATTGAAAATAAAATGTTACAGTTTATTGAAAAGTTTTGAAACATTGGTAAATTCGTTCTCTAATCGTTGAATTCCGGTGAGGGTCAAATTTCAATAACATAGAAAACTGATTTACAAAAAAAAAAAAATGAAAAATATAAATATAAACAACGGAAATGGCAGTCGAAGAAATATACCAATTCACTACGGACCTCAAATGTTTTAAAAAATATGAAAAAATAAAAATTTCAAAGTGTATTCGTTTTTTTTTGTAGTTGCCAATTTTTTAGAAATAAATATTGAACTTTTTGTAACCTTTAAAAATAAAACTTCATAATCGGATTGATAAATTTATTTTCATAGTAAAAAAAAAAAAAAAAAAAATAAGTCACTGTT
>JAAMPD010003097.1:0-11404 GCA_025266255.1 Trissolcus basalis
AATTCTTTTTTTTCTGAAGAATTATTTTAAACACAATCTTGTAATAAACATGATGACTTTTCATCCCATTAAAGGCACACTAGTGCGTCAAAGGCACCTCAGACAAAAATACTAGACACAGTACTGATCATTTGAAAAATACTAAAAAAGAGTGCCTTCCACTGGTTGAATAAGTAGGAGGAAATAAAAAAATCTAAATCTTTTTTCGCTAAATTCTGCTTTCTTTAGTGCTGACAAACGGACATTTTTATACTCTAAGATTACGTTTTTTAGTTCAATGCTTGAGGGATATATTTTCTCCTATTAAACTTACGAATGATTAGTGAAACACAATATTTCATATTTCAGAAAATAACTTAGAAGAAAAGGTGAAAACAATAACGATTGACAGACTCCACAATGCGACTTCGCAAACACTCGATGAAATTGTTATTCAAATCGGAAAGATTCCTATCCAACAGTCAGATTTAAGGACACTTGAAGATGGACACCTACTTAATGATACAATAGGTTGTTACGTAATGCATTCCATTACGATTTTTACTTGGAAAATGGACAATTGTAATAAATAGAACATAAATATAAAATACATACAATTGAGAAGCGAATTAATGAGAACACAGTACGTTGTACCCCACATGCTATATACAACTTGCTTAGACAAAGCAAAATAAAAGAAGAGGAAAAAAAAATAAGTCAAATATATTTATGTGACAAAAACCATTCAAGGTACTCATGCCTTTGAATCAACTCTTGGAAAGCATGAAAATTCGTACATGTGTTACAGCTAAAATTCAAGCTGGTACAACCTTGAAAATCTCAAGTTCAAACAGCTGTATGTACCGATCTCTATTTTATTACTCTTGTTCGAATTTCAAGGCATAACTTATTCTTTCGAACAACGGAAATCATAAAATTGGAAAGGAAAAATAACATGATCAAACATTGGAAAATCTAAAAATAGAACTTATTTTGAAAATAAGTTCAATAGAAATTTATAGCGTTTTCAAGGATTACTGTAAAATAATGGAATTGCCAGATGTGAAATATCCTAACAAAAATGAAATCATGTCCATTTTTCGGATGAACCTCTTAATTTTAAGTTTCACTTTTATGACTCCGCTAGGAAAAAGGCAGTAAATACTTCCGCTAGAAAATGAAAAGAAATGTTTGCGCTAGAAAAAAGGACGATAAAAGTCCCGAAATTCAAAACTTGTTCCCCATCTGGAAAAAGTCATAAACTACGATTTCCAAAATTTCCCACTCCACTCCTCCTAAGCCCTATCCCTACAATGGGAAATTTTTAGAATAAATAGAGTGTAACTGGCCCACTCAAGTTAGTCTTTCCTTCCGAGCCACCCTGAGCCGATAGACTCACTCTTGACTTGCTCCTCCTCAAATTGTTGGACAAGCAAGGCCTATCGCTCAAAAGCTCTGCCCAGGAAAAGGAAATTTAAGTTCATAACTGTGTGAAATATAGTAGTGAAAACGTCCACATCGACGAAGCAACATCCAATTGTACGGCAAGCCAACCCTCGCAAAACAAGTAAGAAAATTGAATCATTTGTAAACCTTAACCCTCGCTCAATCTTCTTTCAAGTTGTTATGGCAAGTTCGAAGTTGTTTATTTATTGAAATAACTATTATCTCCGTGTGATGGTCGTCTCATGTGTGAACAACCGAAGAATAACCCTTTACAACTTCAGAAGATTCGCGCTGTCCTGCGAGAACTACGAAGAAGTTTATTATGAATAAAAAGGGAGCATATTCCTGTGCTCTTTTCTAAGTTCATAATAAATAAAACGTGTTCAAAACAGTTCAGCCAAATAATTAACTTCCCACAAAATACTTATCCTTCTGTTTTTCCCCTTTTTAAGTGGAATACGGTCATAATCCTGGAGAATACTCCACCACCGACGAAATTCCCTATGACGAAGAAGAATCCTTCCTAACTAACCTGACAAGCGCTGACGAATTGAGCGACATTTGTACGGATTATTGTCCACCTACATCGCCGTTTCCCAACTATGTACAACCGCCGATCGAATGTTATGATCCTCCTATAGATGTACCAACTACTAGCTCAGAATTGCCAGTGGCAGTTATAGGGACCCAAGCAAATAGAAATTTATTAAAACAGGTCAAAGCTAGAGCGTTAAAAAATAACAGGCCGGATTTACTAGAATCCGCCAACCAAATAAAAAATTCAACAGATTCCGACCAATCAAAACTATCTAAATTACAAACTATTCAAAAACAACTCAACGTAATTGTAAACATAACTGACAACAGCACTAACGTCACAAATACTCATTCGAATTCACACAACACCATTGTTAATAATTATTCCGGTGATACGTTGCCAAATCCACTAGAATATGGTAAAGCCGAACTTCATGAGTTTTATGGAAATTTAAACAATAAATACTTATTTTTGTACGTCAAATCAATATTGAATAACCCCGTAGAAAGAGCTAACGCTATATCGAAGGGGCGATATATACACTCTAGACTTAAAAAACAATCCGAAACTGTAAACCTTGATTAATTTAAGTGTGTTAATAAACTTGTAAAAATTTGAATTGCTCTCTATTCTTTGTTCCAACCTGTTCCCTCGTAATGTGTGACCAAAAAATATAATAGACTTTCGGTTATTTCTCTGGACGTAACAAGGTAATGCGTATATGGAACTACTGAACCAGAGAAGTCGATGTAAAGAGTTTCCAAGCGTATATGCGATCAACAGTTTTTTTTTCCGAAGTTGTGAGAAAAAAAATTTGAAGGAGTCTAAAGATGGACAAAGAAAGTTGATATTTTTAACAAAAACTTTTTTATTCTACCAATGAATCTGGACAATGTACATTGGCGCCTCGGAATAGTTAATTTTGCAGCGAAAAGTGTAGTATTTTATGATAGCATTTGAAAGTCATGTGAGAATATTTTGAAAATAATTTTGAATTATTTGGCAAACGAGAGTGGAGCAAAAAATAAAACATTCGATATTGAACAATGTAAAACAGTAAACTGTAGAAACATTCCGCAACAAAAAAATAATTATAATTGTAGATTGTTTCTTTGCCTGTTTGCAAAATATGTAACTGTTCATTAAGTATTCGATTTCTCTCAAGAAAATATTCCGTTTTTGAAAAAGCAAATAACTGCTGAAATAATACAATCGAGTCTAAATATGTATCCCTGACGACATATCTTTTTATTTCCTTACGTTTCAATACAAGGTATTTCACAATGATCGAAAATAATTTGTAGTAAAATTTTTTATTGATCTCATGATTTTAATGAAAAGTTGCAATAATATTTTTCGTTGATTGAAATTTTTCAAATTTCACTGTTACGAAAAATTTGTAAACTTAACATTAATCGAAACGTGCAAACAAAAAAAGAGATATCTCATCGGAAGCTTCTCATCGTCAAGTTTCCACGAAATATCTCGTCTTTAATCATTGACTTTTAATGATAAGTATATAAAAAATTAAGTGTATCAAAGTGAAGATTGATTAATCATTGTGATAAATGTGAAGAATGATGTATGAAATGGCTTAATTATAGGCTTAATTTTTGATGAAATGAGCTGATTCTTAGTATAAAGTTTCTGCACTAAAATCAATGTGGAAACTAGTCGGTTTCACGGCGCGTGTTATGAAAAAGTATTTGATCATAATAATTGATCATAATCCAAAATTGACAAGTTTTAAGAGGGTCCTGTGACGCCATTTTTGCACTGATTTTAGTTTTATATTTTTTTGAAGACGCAGAATTTCATTATAAAGAAATTTGAAAGTCCGATTTCTTATTGCATTTGTCTGTCGAAAAGAAACTGTACTTTTGTAAAAAAACTAAAAATGGGCTAACTTTAGTTATATTGTTGCTATAATTGCTATTAACTTCTACAAAAATTATTAGATATTCCTAGTTTGCGCTTGCAATGACATTGCTCGTTCGTTTTAACAACTCGACTCGAGGCTCGCGAGCCCAGGTTCTTCTCGGCCCAAAACAGAGCTCGCGAAGTCTTTGCGGGCCTAGGACCTACACATAAAACGCCTCACTGTGGCTCGGGCGCACAGCGCCGTCGTCAGTAATGTACCATAATTCAAAATAAGACGTGCTCATTTCTCCGTCTTGAAATTTAAAACACAATAAAGAGAATAAAATCGAATTTGGCTGACAGTAGCATGCAAAGGTCGCTATTAAATAGCATGCAGAGAAATGCAAGATCAAAATGCATACAGATCAAAGAAATGCAAATGTGAAATTTCGAGATATATCGATTTGAATTTTCATTTTTGTATGTCAGCTCGGCTAACGCTTTCTTAATTGTTGAGAATTGGAAATTGAACACAGAACAAGAGTGACGCGATTTCAAACCGATAAGTTTTATTTTGAACTGAAACTGAAAATCAATGCGAAAGACTGTTCAGTTTGAGTGTTTCACAAAGACTAATGAACCGACCTTAGTGAAAAAGTGGAGATCGTGGAAACAAAAATTATAAAAAAAAAGACAGAAGAACTCATCAATAGGCACGAAATTGAAAAAATAATCAACACCTCACTATTTTCTTCCAAAAGCAGTTGCATATTTTCTGATATAGTTTTTGAAAAAAAAAAAAAAAACAGTAAAAAGCGTTGGAATAACCAATTTTAATGATAGCTTTACGTAATTGCATATCAAACTTTAGAGGCAATGTCTCTTGAGCGTGCAAACATACAGAATGTCCGACAAAGGTCGGACACGGATTAGACAACGGATAAGTTTGAAAATTTCAAACACAGTTACAATAAAATATTTCCTGAAAAAGCAATCCTCAATTTTTGATCAGCAAATGAAAAACAACTACACAATTGAAAATGTAGTTTTGGAAAAAAAATCATTTTTGATGTTGAAATATTATGGTTATGAGAACTTCGAAATTAAAAATGAATTAAAATGAATTGAATGAAAAATTATGATAAAATTAAAGGTGATAAATAAATGTACAAATGCTACATAACTAATTGTGAAAAATTACCTGCCAACGCCATCAGTCATAAAAAATTTGCACATCACTTTACAGGTGTGCTTACGAAACAACGGTATTAAAAGTTGGTTTCAAAGTAACTATCGCATATCGATCAACAAGATTTTCGTCCCAAGATATTTTTCATGATAAAACAATATCTCGGGTAATTAAATATTTATTTACGATAATTGACGTTCGATCATTGCAAATCGAAAGAATTGATTTCGAGCAGGATATAAAAAGATAAGAGTCTAAAAGTTTTGAATGAATTAATAAATTCTATTTTCAGACCACGATTTAATTATTATGAATAATAACGAAAATAAATTATAATAACAATAATAATTTAAAATCCATCAATCAATCAATGTATTTATTCGTTTAAAAGGGTGTCCCTTGTACCAAAGAGTACAGAATAGTGTAACATACAGAAAGAATATTTATAAGCATTCGAAATTATAAATAATTTACAAAATTTAGGTTTCAAATCATATCGGACTCTATATAAAAATAGATTAGCGTACAGATATTTGAAAGCAAGGGGAAGGAACGAAAAATGAAGCTATCATCTAGTAAGCAATTGGACAATTTTACAGATTTTCATTCGTTTTTCATTCATTTAGGCAAAAAGAGCGTAGTCGTAGACAATTTGTAATGTAGTAGACAATATTTTTTATTAGTAGCTGGTCGGCCTGAAGGGCAGAAAAAAAGTAAATTATCAACTTCAGAAGTATTGTTCACTAAAATAGGATGGATGAAATGTTGTCTAAAAATGACTGTTATAAGTACAATTAAAGAAAAAACGCTGAAGAGTTTCGGGTTGGCCGAGGTTGCACGTAGGACAACTTGAATCGTAGTCGAGGATATAGCAGGTGCCTTTCCAATAGAACCTGGTTCGTCTTGCGGTCATCAGTCTAAGTTAAGTATAGATTTAGAGCACAAACAGAGGCAATCTTCGGGACAGGTGAAAGGCAGTGTCATCAGTCAAAATGCGAGATAACTGCAGCTGAAGGGCTCTCGTACGAAGGCTTTAGACCAAGTCTGTGAGCTTGCAGTATAGTTTTTAAAGCGGACAAAGACAATGTCAGCAATTATTCGAAATGAAATGATAGAATTTATTTGCTGTCCGAACGAATTCGGCCGACTATCATGCAAAAACTCAAAATTCACGGAGCTCAGATCAACACCTCTAGACAGTAACCGTCGAATGACCGCTTCTGGACCAAACAGGACCCGCTGAGTATCTTGTTAGTGCCCGGCGTTTACAGGTGCCCGAATCAATGTTTATGAACAATGTAGTTATGTGTACCCATAGAAGTGAAAATAGCGTCAGAAACCCGTTGTTAATTTAATATTAGGCCCGACCTTCAATATAGATGGTAGATGGATACGATTCACACCACGTCCTGTAGATGTACCAGCCCCTGAAATCTTATAACCTGACACAAAGCCGAGTTGGACATATGTAAGTCCAAATAATTTCAGATTATTTTGGTTCCGACCGCGTAGCAACCAATTAATATATAAACGGCTAATTAACCATAGCCGTGTTGCAGAATTAGACACAAGTGGGACACAGTTGAGGGGGGACAATAACGAATGTATTTAATCACATTGACGGCTTACAAACGATTGACATATTTTTATATTAACAAAAAAAAGACAGTTTCAGGTAAGACGATATTGACATTCCATATTTCAAACCAGCCGGTGCTCAGTCCTGAAGTAGCATCTGACTGTCCCTAAACTGTTCAGCAGAGCTACTAGTCCAGACCACAGACTCGCTCATCCCCAAATTGTTTAACAAGCTGTACACCTGAGACTCTGTCGCGAAACGAACTCTGTCTCAGAGCGGAAAACACGGACTTAGTCACAATCCCGATTGCCGGACTTAGCCGTGTTCCCGACGCGCGGACTTAGTCTGATTTCCGTCCGACGGACTCAGACTGATCTCCGACAGCGACTTTTGAGTTCCCGATAGAATACACACAGTCGGGCCGGCTCCCAACTCGCGAACGCAAAACCTGTAAAAGAGGGTACACGTCGAATAAACGTATTAAAACCAAAGTGCTACATCTCCTAATTGTATCTCTACCTGACAACCTCGGTGCGTGGTGTCTCGTCTCCGAAGGAAAGAAAAAGTAAAATAAACAGAGAAAAAAAGAAGAAAGGACATCACAAACGGTTGTGAAAAAAATGTAAATTTGTTGATTTTTGTTGAAATTCACTCTTCTGTATTCTGAACCGTAAGTTATGTCTGTTATAAATTCACTTTCTGCTTGGAATTAACTGGAATATTTTATATCATCAGCAAGATTTTATTATTCAGAAAAATACTTGATTCGTTATAGAAGATCTAGTAAAAAAAACTCTATTGCTCTTACTCGATAACCAAATTGCAAATTGATCTAATAAATTTTTCGTTTCTTTGTAATATAAACTATTTGGACAATAAAATGTTTTGTTACGTCAGATTGCAATGCATTGTAGTGCATCTGACTTTTAGTTATAGAGGTGTTGTTAGTGTACAAATCTATGATCTTTTATACGCTTACGTCGACAGTTAATTCACTTCGCGAAAATAGTTTTTAACTTGAAGAGCTTAAATAGCAAGAGTTAAATGTCTGTATATTGTCTTTTCGTATATTAATGAGAATTTTATTTATTAATCGAAATTTGTTTAAGGAAGAATTTTTCTCTAATCTTTTTATTGAAAAATTTTTCCAGAACAAACTAATCAAAAAATATTCCATGATCAAAGCATGGATATTATTTTTTCATAAATAATATTAGTGTTGTTTTTGTAATTAATTAATTGATTTATTATTCATTTCATAGGACAAATTGAAATCAGCTATTGAAAAAAAAGTCTTTACAAACTTAAGAAAATTATCGCAAAAAATCCACAAACTTGCTACATGAGAAAACAAACAGTCCGACGGAAGAAGACTTACAAAAACAGGTAATTTCTCTGCTGAAACAACTAAAAAAAACTGTTTTATTATTTTCAGAAAAAATAAAAACACCTTATTTCTAATGAATAATAACCAAAAAAAAAACAAACAAAAAAGCTAGAAAACAAAAATAATTAACTATTTATATAAAAATTCAACCTTTTCTTGCGAAAAAATTTAAACAGCTTACAATAAAAAGTGAAAGTAAAAGTGATTGGAGAACCAAAATTATATGCCACATAGTTTCAAAAATATCGAAATAGACGACGAAGACTCTGATAAGGAACAAGGTGTGTCGGAGGAGATAATTAATACGAACGTGTGCGCAGAAACAGACGATCTAAACAGAGTAGACTCGAAACTTGAAATTGAAGATAAGACTTTAGAAAACTAATTTCTCTCGTCGTCCGTGATAGATCAAACTCAGCTGCTCGGCGAAAACTATGATGAAGCGCGGGTAAACTTAGATAAAAAAAAATTCTATTGTTTCCACAAAAAATATGGATAATCGTTACAAAATAGCATACACATAGTTTTTAGGAGTTTTTTAGGCGCAGTTACTTTTATTGTGTTACTTAAGGGGGTTTTTCCTTCCACTGCAGATAAAAAATTACCAAACTTCAAGAATGGATTAACGAAAAACTACTGTTTGGAACTTGTTTAAAGTAAGACTAGTTGTTTATTGTACGTCTTAATGTAAAACATATATATTAAATAACAAAAAATTAAAAGATATCGTGGTAGCGCCAGTGTTCTTTGAATGCTGTTATGTTTTTTGTGCGGGATATACCCTGATCGCTCTACTCAACTAAAATAATAAAACAACAAATATTTATTGTTGTTTGACTTGTAGCAGAAACATAACGTCGTTAAAATTGAAAAAGAGTGAAGTTTTTTAAGAAAAAACGGTTAACAAACCTAAAAATTGAAAAATTTCATGATTTCTCTCTAATAGAATTTTTCATAACTTTGTTTATGATAAATTTTTGTTTGAAAACTCAATGTCATGTTCTGCAAAACTTCTATTATAAACAATTTGTAAATGTATAAGATGTCCTGGCGGACAACTTAGTACACTCGATTCACAACACTTAATCGTTAACTTTCAGTCAGTTGCAAATTTTGAATAACTCAAGTATTAGAGCAGCGGACTGTTTGACCGACCACTCGGCACAAAGTTACAATGATAGAAGCCGAATATGAATCATTTAAATTTCAAATCCGAACGAGAACGGGAATGAAAACAGACATTATATGGGCAAACGTTGCCAAATTTCACGTAATAAAAGACAGCTTTAACTGAACTGAAACAAGCTTAACTCTTAATTATTTTAAATTTAAATTTTACCGTAAATTTAATATCAGCGAACGTCAAATTGAACTCATTTATAACATAACAGATTTATTAAATTATAGAATAGTAACTGATTCCAACAATGCTGTTAAATTTGCGGGCAATAAACACTGCAAATTTACTAGGATTGTTCGATAACCATTTTGATTTGTTTGTTCTCACAGAACAAAAACGGATAGAGACGCTCTAGTGACAAATCTAACTTTACTTGTGAAACAGAGATACAACTCTTTAGTATTGAAGTTATAAAATTATTGAAGAACAAAATAAAGCATCGTTTAGCAAAAAAACTGATACGAAAGGGGCCTCTGTTAATGATTAAAGAAAAGTTAAGTGACATAAGTTAGGGCTTACTTATTTTGAATGTGCGACATCATTCATAATGTTTTATTCGTGAATGACAAATCTGTGGCAAATTGGAATAACCAGTTAACTGATCATTTTGATTCAAAGTTTCAACTCCAACATCATTCGATAGTTTTACTCAATATTTCGAGTGACAATTGCATAAAACCAAACCAGTAAAGTAAAAAAAAAATTTGCAATAACCAGTTAAATGTAATGATTTTCGAAAAAACCAGTTAAATGCATTTGTAATTAATCAAATTACCAATTTAAACAGATTTTGCATAAAACAAAGTGTTTTTCAGCCTGGGATATTGAAAAGTACATGAATTTAAGACATTGTAATTATACTGCTATAATTTTGTTGTACTTTGTTTTTACCAAAATATTACCTAAATATTACCAAAAATTACAATCTTCAATATGAAACAAAAAACGTTGCGTTACATTAATAGAAAAGTAAGGTTTTAGGAATAACATAGTTTTTTTTTATTTCATACAAATTGCAGCAGAACTTTGATCATTTCAAAACCCAAAATCATATCAGACACTATCAAATAAATCTAGCTTTCCTAGCTACAAAAGTAAATTTTAGCCAATCCTTTCAATGTATTCATAATTAATTGGATGTTTTTACATCATGTTGAATTATTTATAGCAGGCCTTGATCAACTCACATTTGTCAGTATTTTGTTATAACTTGATTATTTCAGTAACAATCAATCAACATTTCGGTAACTTGCTTCTCAGAACCTTTTATCTTGCATTACAATGTAATGAATGAATAATAACTGTAACATAACTGACAATATTAATTTATTATTTACGAATAATGAAGTTGAAATCAAAATTATAGTTCGAACATGCTCCGTGAAGTTATGTTTTTTTGCCATAAATAGTCGATGTATCAACAAAAAATTTTGACCAAATTTAGACAAAGCGTAAAATTTGCAAAAATGTAAATAAATGATATCGTGGAAATATTTTATTAAAAATAGTTTTCAAATAAAAATAATAATTTAGTGAAATTGCAAAGCACTTCTGTATTTCCGTAGTATTTGTACTATCAAAAATCAGAAGAGTAATTATAGAAAATTCTATTTAATAAATCTATTCATTATAGGAAATTTGTAATCTGATGAAGAAGAGCGCGTGAAGCGTGCTTGACATTCTAGTCTTAAAAAAAGTAGAAAAACAAGATAAGTGACATAAATTGATCCATAACCAGTTAAGTGTAATTTTTATCCGTCATGCATAAAATTATTGATTTGATGTTTTTTAGGGTCTTTTGGTATGACTAAACATTGTTCTAGCAAAAAAAAACTTATTTCCTTATTGATATAGAATTTTGGGTATGAAAACTTTGATCTTATAAATTTTCGGAATTAAGGTTCATGTCAGTTGAGTGGTTATTCCAATTCGCCACAGAAATATCAAAATATTACTGTAAACAGAATTTATATTTCAGTTCGAACCTCTGAATTGATTTTTGTTAGAATTTATGAAATTGTTCGAAAATATGTAATATTTTACAAAACTAGACAAAATTATTACCGGATAAACGACTTAGATGTTTATCGCAAAATTCCATTCTAAAACTGTATGGTTTTTACGACCGTGTTTTGTTAAGCAAACATAAATAATAATAATTTATCCTTGTTTGACAAGTTATTTTATTGACGTTTCAAATCTCAGGGTTTGGAATCATCATCAGAACTGAAATCAAAAACAGATCA
>JAAMPD010003098.1:0-11397 GCA_025266255.1 Trissolcus basalis
ATTATTTTTTTAAACTATTTAATATTACTTTATCGTTACCGTCCATTTTCGTTGCACGTATATAGGACTTCAATATCGCCTTAAAAGTACTTAATTCTAAAATTTTACTATTAGATTCTGATTGTCTTTATGATAGATTTTACTTGAGAAATTCCTTCTTTTTTAACTGACTTCATTTAAGATATTATAAGGTTCTCTAATTTGCTTCCGTAGAAGGTGAGGGGTTTAATCTTTCCTTCGAAAAAAAACGCTCCTCTTTTTAGAGTTTCAAATTACAAAAATTATAATATTGAAAAATTAAAAGGAAAGTTTGCATTTTTTTCTGACTTGTAGAATATCTAAACTTAAATCTTTCAAAACTGGAATAAGATCTCAAATCAAGACTTAAGTCTGAAAGAAGTACATTGAGACTTTTGAGCCTCAAGGAAGATCTTAATTTAAGGATTTTAAGTGTAACAAATATCTTTAATTAAGATTTTTAGAATTTGAGAAGGTTTCAAAATAAGACTTTTAAGGCGCTTGAATAAAAGGCTACGCGCGCTAAACCCCTGTTAACGATACTTGTTCGCTGCTTTTGATTTTTTTTGATTTCATAGGAGAGTGAGGGGCTTAATCCCCTCTCCGGGGGGCAACGCTCCCCCTTTTTCAATTTTTAAATTTAGAAAATTTTAATCTATAAAAAATTGGGAGTAACTTTGAATAATGTTTTTTTCTTCATCTCTTTTTTATTATACAATTTTAATTTTGAACATTTCTCATAGTTCATCAAAAGTCCTTACGTAAATCTTCCAGTTTCACCGACGATTTATATGTGTTTAGCACGGAATGTTTTAACTCTCGATTACTCTCATTTACCCTTGTCCACTCACGCTTACTCTCATTTACCCTGATGGACTCTCGTTTAATCTCATTTACCCTTATCTACTCTTAGTTTCTCTCATTCATCCTTATCTACTCTCGCTTACTCTCATTTACCCGGATGTACTCTTGATTACTCTCATTCACCCTTATCTACTCTCGGTTACTCTCATTTACCTTCCTATACTTTCGCTTACTCTCATTCAACCTTATCTACTCTCGCTTACTCTCATTCACTCTTATATACTTCCTCCCTCTTAAAAAGTTCCGCTAAAAAGTCGGAAAAGGTCGGCAACAGCAGCGATACTTTTTTTACTATAGGTATAGGTAGAGTAGATAGCTAGATAGTTAGATATAATTTTTCAGACAACTGTCATTATACTTGGGCCTATCAAAAGTCATCACCGCTGTTTCCGACTTTTTATCCATGGCTAATCCTAGGTCAAAAAAATCCGCTGAAAATTCGGAAAAAAAGTGGGGAACAGCGGCGATAATTTTTTTTGATATAGGTTGATTAAATTTGACTGAGATGTTAGGGGTGTACGGATGGTTTGGAACGATTTGTATAAACTGATTCAAATGGAAAATAGAACACTTTCGCATGGTAAACCCATAAGAAGATTCCAACTTTTTATTTGGACCAGTGTATTTTAGCAGTGAATTTTAACAAAAGTTTTAAACTGATTTTTGTTACCTTATTTTTAATGAAGTGAATATTAAAGAATCCAATAAAAACAATTTACCACTCAGATCGCGAAGTTAATACAATTAATTGTACTAAATTAATAATACTAGGTGAGAATCCTTAAACAAAAAAATAAACAAACAGAAAAATATATTCACGTATAATAAAAGTCAGCTAAATTAGTCAATCTGGCCTATTACGTTACAATAATTGTAATTACTCATTGAAAAAAAGAATTTCGAACTTAAAATTGATGTTACTTTCATTTATGTAGCTCAATTATGAAAAAAATATAACTCACCTCGCTTATATCTAGTACATGCAAATTTTCGTTGCCGTAATTCTTAGCCAAATTTTCAAGATTTTCGTTTATTTTGGATACGTCCATATGTTCGTCATCGTCAATGGAGGTAGACGTTGATGTAGAATTAGTATGAGATTGAAATTCCTTCAGCATACGCTTTGCTTCTACATCCACATAGTATCTTTTTCTTTTTGGACACAACTTATCAAATTCTTTTGACATTTTGAATTAATTGAAAACTGAAAAATAATGATTGTTTGAATAATTTTTTTAACTTTACAGTAATACATAAGTCGTGATACGTGTTGGTTTTCTCTACCGACAGACGAAGACATTAAAATGTATGTGTGTTCTGGTGCGATAAAGATAAACAATAATATTAAGTGAATATTGAGAATTTATTTCATTTGTCTTAAAAAATGTATGGCATTATCAATTAATTAAAAATTAGTATTTTCGAAAAATGAAATTGAGCGATACTAACAGTATATAAAATATTATTTTGAACAAAATTTGTGTATTATTTAAAAAGAATTATTTACTAACCTTTATTATCAAACTTTTCAATGTAGTGCTAATAATGCGTTAACAATCAGTGTACACTAATGTCACTACTATTTTTTTATGTTTTGTTTCAGATCACAAATATCAATAACCTGCAGGTTTAGTTTCGAGCTGTCTGTGAACTAGTTTATCATAATGTACAGACAAATGTACTTATCATAATATCTAACTGATAACGGTTTTTCGACTTTGTAATGTAAATAAATTCACATCTCTTGTATATTATAAACATAAAACGCTACTAAGTCTAGCGTTGTGCGATAATATCCTTAACATTCGAAAATATACAACCACATTCACGCTTTCTCATAATTGTTTTCGACAACAAAGTGAAATGCATTCTATCAACTGTTGGAAAGACGAAGAGTTCCCACTCGTTCCGTTTCCTTGTTTCAGCAGCAGCGCGACTAGCGCCCATGTGCCAACACATACATAGAACGTGTCTGAACTGGAAGTTTTGAAAAGTTGTCAATATTGTTCTTGTTATGATCTTCAATAATAACACCAGTAGTTATTGACTCTCTTCACTTGTATGATTTTGCTTTTAACAGAAATATGTATTTTTGAGTGTATATTTGTGTATTCGGATATAATGAAATTTGATTGATAACAAAGTAGTTATTTTTCCACGTGAAATCACAATTGTTTTCATTTTGTGTGTATGCAAAGTTGATAACGTGTAACCCTTTGTTTAACAAAATAGTGGCATCTAAACACGAAAAAATTCATTCAGGTACATATACAGATGTATTTATACATCTCAACAATTATGTAAACTCAAATGTTGCTAATAAGTATTATGCAAATTTCATAAATTCTTATATGGTGGTTATTAGCTTTATTCTGGCTTTTTAATTGATAAATACTTGCTTCTTTATATTTCACAACAATAAAATACTAAATGGTTTCCCAGTTTTCAGCTAAAATGATTGTAACGTCTAGACTACGAGAGCTTATTTCAATATGAAATATGCAGTTGTGTATTTCATTGAAGATAAACTTTTTAACGTTCCACAAACATGGATGTGTAGCGATAGTAATACCAACAAACTATCCTGTTGGTATTTAAGAAGTTCATTGCAAGCGACAAATTTGATTCAAAATCCTGAGATTAAAGCGCCTACCATCAAGAATTTTGATTTGTTTGACATCACTCATGATGGGAAATTGTATGGTTGGTATATCATAGTAATAGTTTCTAGAAATCTTTGGAAATAAATCTGACAATGTCTGAAATGTCTGAAAATTAAAATTATTTTTGCAGTCTTATTTAAACTTACACAGTGCATTATTCAATATGAATGACAAGTATTGTTAAATTATTCAACGTTTTTTTTTACAAGAAATTAGACATTTTCGAATGAATTTTCGAAAACGATTTTAAATGTAAATCTGTAACATTTTTCTTATAAATATTTTTACAAAATATTTATATTTCTGTAACAATTGGTTAATAATTTTTGATTTAAAATTCTCGCCAACCGCCCCTTCGCCACCGACTGACACGAAACTGAATTTTTCTGGAAACAAAAAGTGGTCAGGATCGCCAGGCGACTATCGCCACGACACGGCACCGACTTAATAAACAAAATGTCAGCTCGGTGAAGCGGTATGTTTCTAAATTTTCGGCTCTCGAACAAACAACTAAACAAGACAAGGGTGTTTTATAATAACGAAACGTTAATTAAAAGCAAAGCTTTCGACTTATCGAATTTATTTTTCCTCAAAATAACAAAAAAAACTTATAAATTTGAATATCGTGTCCGATCAACTCTATCGGTTTTTATCGTTTCTCGGATTTCAAAACATAAACATAGAAGGCATATTATTTCTTATTCTCGTAATTATTATCGTAACAAAATACACCTTTTAACAAAAAAATTTGTTTATATCGAATTAATGCGTAAAATGTTAAAATGAATTTTCTGACTGGCAATTTTACTGTTAACTTTTCAATACTTGACTGTGTCCCCGCAGGCACACGAAATAAATTACAACTAAATATGTCAACTATCGACCATAGTCAAACGTCCTTTTCGCAAAACCAAAATTTATTCACAACGAAAATTTGTACTGAATTGTTTAAACATGTCGACTATCGACAAATATATACTTTGGAATTTTATTCTCGCAATTACAAAATATAAATAGGAACAGAATATATCGGTTATCAATTAATATACAGTTTTAGGACACCAAATAGCAAAGGAGGTGAATATATCGACCATCGACAAATATATGATTTGAAATTTCTCTTTCGCAGTTACACAATAAAAAGTTCAACAAAATATATCGGTTCTCAATTAATATGAAATTACAAGGTACAACATGAAAATTAAAGTGAATATCTCGACTCTTGACAAAAAAAACTGACTAACTTAGAGATATCGACTATCGACAAATCTCGAATCTTAAAGAAACAAAAATTCCGCAATGACTATAAAAAGACGTGAATCAAAATTATCGACTATCGACAAATTTTGGAATTCTAAGAATCTGAACAGACTATGTGAAAGTAGATCTGTAAGTTAAGGTGTCGACTATCGACGAACAAAATCTATTTTAGGTCGGACGATACCGCAATTAATGAGCAAAGAAAAAAAAGACTTACAAAAATTGCAACAAGGGGGGAAGGCACAGGCTGGTTCAAGAGGTGATGCAACCCTCGCCAACTCTGGTCGTCTTGTCGTAATACTGTTCTCGCTCACTTCCCGCAGCCAAGAGAGCGTGAGCCGGTCACGCTCAGCGCGAAGAGCCTTGTTCCCCCCACCACTCCGAATCTTCTCGCAGCGTAGTTGGTTCTCTCGGATGTCTCGTTCAGTGCCGTACTCATAGTTCTCGCTCCCCAAGTGTCGCAATCCCTCTTCAGGGCCGGGTTTAGGCTCTGAACAACACAGCCAAATCTTTTCAACCGGAAACGGACGTTCCACGGCCGGTAGCCGGTAGCAAACCAGCTCTGGTTCAGAAAAAAGGGGTTCAGAAATGGTCGAACAGCAAGGTCGAGTACCACAGGGTGTGGTGGTCGAGAATTACGATCCAATGCGCTTGTTATTCTCAAGTCTGAGGAGACCGACGGAAGTTGTCCCGGGAGCAAGTGGGCCCGACCGCAACCTGACACATCCTTGGAGATTTGCAAACCCTAAGCCGGTGCAGACTTAACCCAGACTTCCTTCGCCAATAGGCATGCCACAGACTCAGGTCGGTTTTCAGGGTCAGGAGCATCTATTTGGACCCCAGCCTGACTTCGTAAGGACATTCAAGCAATCTTTAAGGTTTCCGTATACTAGTCAACCACTTCTTAATCCAGTTGGGTATTTTCCCTCACCAACTCCAGGCTTAGGTAAAAGTTTATCTCAACAGCATTGGCAGAGTCAGAATAGCTCTCGCTATGTGGTATCGGCCTTTGAGATCATGAACAGTGTTGCCAGAAAAAAGGACGAAATCATCTTACATCCATTTGATTTACACAGGTACGATAATTTTGTCTTTTTTTATCTGGCAACCCTGATCATGAAGAAGTGGGATATTAGGTTTTCCGGTAGGGAGAGCGCAGAAGGTTATATATAAAGGTTGAAGGAAAGTAGGGCTCTTATGCAGATTTCAGACAAGGATTTACTATCGTGTCTTCCTTTCTTTATGTCGGGAATCGGACTGGCGTGGTTTCGAGAACGTCGTAGGCATTAGTATTTGTTTGGGAATTTCGAGGTAGCTTTCCTGCATAGGTTCGTCAAGCCGGATCATCAGTTTTCCCTGCAAAGCGAGATTTTCAGCCGCACTCAGGGAGAAAGTGAGCCAGTCGCTGACTACCTTACTTGTATTTATGCCTTAATGACTAGGTTGTTTCCACCTTGGAGCAAGCACCAGATGTTGAGCCTGGCATACAAGAACATGCAACCCAGGTTGAGGTTGTCAATCCGGATTTCGGGATTCCATTTACTCGAGGAGTTAGAGGATCTAGCTATTCGTTGCAAAGAGATTTATTTGTCCGCTAGGAAGTTCAGACCTTCACCACTACCCTAGAGGCCCATTGATGCAGAGTTGGCTCACCATCCACCAAAGAATGCGCGCCCCAGGAACCAAGCAGCAGCCGTCCTGACTACCGATAAAACGGAAGGAGAGTTTTAACCTCAATTCGGCGCACGTTCGGAATTTGAATCCTCAGAGTTGTTCGCGTTGAATACTCCGTCTGGCAATGTGGGTTCTGTCCCCCTAGTCCACACTGGCATCCGAGGCCGCAGACCAAAGGCACACACTGTCCCCAGAGAATCACCCCAGATACCCTCGAATAATACCCCACCCGTAAGCGTCGAGCTCCAAATAGCTTCCGTTAATGAGAATCTCCCCTCTACCTCAGCAGCAAATGATCCTTCTACAACTGAAGTGTGCTGGAACTGTGATAACAAAGGCCACCGTTTTCGTAATTGTCAGATCCCTCTCAAGGTGTTTTGTTTCCGTTGTGGCCGGAAGGAATTCACCAAGTTCACTTGTCCGATTTGTTCAACAAACGGAAAGGGGGGTCACAACTGCGGACAGTAGACTCTCCCGTAAGTGAGGTCCGCAATTATTGGTTGTCGTCCATGTTGTTAGATGAGAATGTGAATGGTGTGACTGAGGGGGAGTTTTTAGATGTCTGGACAGATGGAGCCTGCACTGCAAATGGCAAGGAGGGAGCTAAGGCTGGAATTGGTGTTTGGTTTGGGGATTTCCATCCTTGTAATGTTTCCAGGGCAACTCACGGTAGCCGTACTAACAACTGTGCGGAAGTAGAAGCGGTAATTGTTGCAGCGGAGATGGCCCAGTTACTCGGAACGAGAAAGTTGAGAATCCACACAGATTCTCAATACATTATCAAGGCTGTGAACGAGTGGATCCCGACCTGGGTGGAAAATGGGTGGAAAGATTCTGCCAAAAAGGATGTGAGAAATCGGCCGATGTTTGAGAGAATGATTGAGGCTCTGGAGCCGTTTGAATTTGTGTCTTGGTGTTATGTGAAGGGACACTCAGGTGATCATGGAAACGATGAAGCTGACCGTTTGGCACGGGAAGGAGTGATGGCCAATCCCGGAAGTGAGCCTGAGGAACAAAATCTCAACCAAGACCCAATTGTATATTTGTCCCAGTTTGAATTGTCAGAGCTGTCCCTTCCGTTGTTTTTGTCCGTTGAAGTGTCGGGTTTGAATGAAAAATGCATGGTGGATTCAGGTGCAACTAGGACCTTTATTTCACAGGAACTCTGGAAAAGCCTAGATACCGGAAACTTGGACAGTAGATCCGCCCCGATAAGAGTTCGACTGGCCGACGGCAGGCATGAACAATGTGACCACTTGATAGATGTGATATTTAGAGTCGAAGGGTGTGAACGCAAACTGCCTGTGTATGTACTCCCTTCCCTGCCAATTCCGTGTATTTTGGGGTTAGACTTTCTCAAATGTTTCGAAATCCAGATAGATTTCTCAATTCCAAACTGGTTTTTCAAAAATCAGGACAGGGTCCGTTTTGACTTTCTTCCCGGCCCGACAAACGTCAATACTTGTTGTGGTCTGCTGGCTCTGACATCGGAGGAAGAGCAGCAATTACAGCAGTTGTTGGACACCGAGATCACTCTCGGAGGGCAGACCCTGCCATCAACCAACTTGATTACTCATCGAATCGATGTGGGAGACCATCCTCCCATTAAACAAAAGTTCCGTAGGGTTTCACCCCTGATTTATTCTCACATTTGTGAGGAGGTGAAAAAGATGTTGGCAGCCGGAATCATCGAACGGTCCGACAGTGAGTGGTCATCTCCCATCGTCATGGTGAGGAAGTCTGATGGAAAATATCGTTTCTGTCTGGATTATCGGGAATTAAACAAGGTCTCGAAAAAGGATGCTTATCCTTTACCGCGAATAGAAGGAATTCTAGATCGATTGAGGAATGCTAAGTATATAACCACCCTGGACCTTAGTCAAGCATATTTTCAGATTCCGCTTGAGCGGAATAGTAGAGAGGTCACTGCTTTCGCAGTAATGGGACTAGGTCTATTTCATTTTCGCAGAATGTCCTTTGGATTGACCGGAGCCCCGGCAACTTTCCAGCGACTGATGGATAAACTTTTCTCGTCGAAAATGGCTTCATCGGTGTTTTGTTACTTAGATGATATCATCATAGTAACGAAAACTTTTTCTGACCATATGTATTGGTTGAGGAGAGTACTCCATACGTTAAAGGAAGCCAATCTGACAATCAATCGAGAGAAAAGTCACTTCTGCGAGACTACCGTAAAATATTTGGGATTTCTCGTTGATTCGGCAGGAATTCACATCGATCCCGATAAGGTTGCTGCCATCCTCAATTATCCGACCTTGAAATCGGTAAAACAAGTGAAATCATTTATTGGGATGGTCTCTTGGTATAGACGGTTCGTGAAAGATCTAGCGACCACTGCAGAACCCATTACTCGGTTGTTGAGAACGGAAGTCGAATGGAAATGGGGTTTAGAACAAGAGACGGCATTTTTGCATATTAAACAACAATTAACTAGTCCCCCATTGATGTCATATCCGGATTTCACTTCAATATTTACGATACAGACAAATGCTAGTGGAGTGGGATTAGGCGCAGTATTGACTCGAAATCCAGAAGGGATAGAAAGGGTGATTGCCTACGCGAGTCGTACTCTAACTACCGCTGAACGGAAATGGTCGCAAACCGAACGTGAATGCCTGGCGGTGTATTGGGCTGTAAAGAAATTCCGACCCTATGTAGAGGGGGTGAAATTCCAAATTGCCACAGATACCAATAGTTTGAACTGGCTGTTCAAACTCAGGGAACCGAATGGCAAGCTATCGCACTGGATTGTGGAGCTACAAGGGTATGATTTTGAAATCATCCGCAGACGGAACATCTCCACAAGAGTACCAACCGCATTGGCGGAAGCTGAAATCGTGACAACAGAACTGGCTCAGGTGGAGATGGTGAATGAATCATTCCAAGAAACCCAAGATAAGTGGTATTTGTCAAGGAAATCCGAAGTTGAGAAAAATCCGGAACGAAACCCGGACTGGAAAATTGTCGGAGAATTACTCTATCACCATAGACCTAATCCGTTGCTTGAAGAACTACTGACGGATCTAAATGCTTGGAAAGTGGTGGTACCTACCGAATTTCGGGAAAGAGTACTGAGAGAGAACCACATATTACCGCAAGCAGCTCACATGGGAATAGAAAAAACTTGCCATCGAATAATGCAGAACTATTTTTGGCCAAACCTGGTGAGAGACACCGCATGGTATGTGGGAAGATGTCATGTATGCCAGGCAGTGAAGGCCGATCAGAGAGGCTCAGCGGGATTGATGAACTGGAGGTCCTTGAATAAACCCTGGACGGTGGTAGCCGCCGATGTGATGGGTCCACTGCCAACAAGTAGATCGGGCTATTCTTATCTGTTAGTGTTCCAAGATCTGTTCACGAAATAGATAGAGTGCTGCCCCCTGAGAAAGGCCAATGGCAAGAAGATAGTAGAAGCTTATTCTGACCTGATATTGAATAGATGGGGTCATGTGAAATACCTACTTACCGACAATGGAACAGAGTTTGTAAATTCCACCATCACCGCTCTGGCGGAAGGAACTGGGACCAAGCAAATAACAACACCTATTTATCATCCACAAGCCAACCCAGTGGAGCGAGTTAATCGAATTCTGAAAACCATGATGGCCGCTTTCGTACACGAGAACCACAGGGATTGGGATAAACACTTGGAAGAATTCCGTTTTGCTTACAATACAGCTTACCATACCAGCCTACAAACCACCCCAGCTTTCCTGAACCTTGGTAGGGAATTAGATTCCGAAACCAACCTCAGGGAAGAGATAGAAGACCCGGGGCAAATGCCGAATTTCGATACAAAGAACTGGAAGGAGAGAATGATTCAACTCGACCACTTGCGTAGAATCATAGTCTCAAATTTGAGAGACGCGCACGACCAACAAGCAAATAAGTTCAATAAATCTCGTAGGCCGCGGAAATTCCGTTTGGGAGACCTGGTGATGTCCAGAAACCGAGTTCTGTCCTCGGGGATGAAAGGGTTCGCAGCAAAATTGGCACCAAAGTATGCGGGACCGTTCCGAATAGTTCGAAAATACTCCCGTAATGTATTCGGAATTTCAGAATTGAACAACCACCAAGTCACCAAAGTCTCTATAGTTGATTTGAAGCCTTTCATTCAGTAGGGTTATTGATTTGATTTCCGTTTATCAATTTCAGCAATCGGATGCCCGCCAACCACACTGGTTGGAGAAATGGGGTCTGCGTCGCGTCCCCGCCGATGAATGGCGCCACGAGAGAGAGCGACCCGTGCCAACCCAAGGCACATATCCGACGTTTGGGAGAATGGCCCGGTCGTTGACGCCTCGATTGACCTCGGGTGAGGGGTCACATCTCCACCATGTGGTGGAAGCAGTGAGGGTGTCATCCCCATCACTACCGCCGAAAACGGAACATCCAACTCCCTCGGGATCACCCTCAGAGAAACAGTCTCCGGCTATTCCGAAACCGGAGAAAGGGAAGTCTCCGGCAAATAAAGTACAGTCAGCCTATGATAGGTGCTGGAAGTGTAATGGTGCCCATATTTTGAGAGACTGCCCTACCAGGAATTAGCCTGGCCCTCCATTTTGCTTCCAGTGCGGAAAACGGGGAATCACCGTCACCTGGTGCCCAACCTGTGGCCCGAGATACCGGGCCGGCGAACGCCCAAACGCAGACCTGCGGCGCAAGCAATGGGACAGCCTGGTTCAAGATGGGATAGAAAAGCGACGTCGTCCGCGCACAGGAGACTCAGGCAGAGTCTGCATAAAGGGTAGGTGGATTTACCCCAAGCAACACCCAGGCAGAAAATTACAGTCGTAACGACGTTGGCACAACGTTGGTAAAGTCGTATCGACATTGTTTGACAACGTCGTACCAACATTGCGTAAGCGTTGGCTTGTGACGCATCGCCAGGGTT
>JAAMPD010003099.1:0-11395 GCA_025266255.1 Trissolcus basalis
TATAAATTCGGTTATTATTTTCCTGTTTTTATTAAAATTGAGTATATTATTTTACCGTATATTGGGTTAATTTATGAGTTAAAATGTCTTCTAGAACCAGTTCGCCCCAATTTGGGGGAATTTTTGGTAAAAATTGAAGTCATTTTTGTAATATTTTTTTCTCCGTGCAGTTTATTGACATCGTTTCGACTGTTTTGTTCTGTTTTGAGATTTTGATTGATTTATCTGTAGTTTGAAATTTTTTTTTAACATGTAACAAAAATATTGGATCGCAGCAAGACATAACTTTTAATCACGATTCCATCTAGGATTTGTCGGCGCGTTTAATGAAACATTATTTTTCGGCTGTCGGACATGATTAAAACGACGTAACGGTGTAAAAGAGCGTTCGCGCACACGTGATCAAAGAAGCAAAAACTTGCGGTGCAAAGCGAATCGTTGCAGCAAACCCTGGGGTGTTCTCGCATCACGCGTTTTGATATCGTACAAAATTAGTTTCATCGTGGCTCGATCTCTCCCTCGCGTCACGCTCATGGATATAGATGTATTAGATTTAGTGCGTGTGTGCCACGACGGGGAGAAATGATTTCCTAATGACAAATGTTCGTTTGTTATCTTGCACGTGTCAATTGATTGACAATGCTTTCACCATCAGCCTAATCGTTCCTTCTGAAATTGTGGTTTTGTGATTAATCGTTACGACAAACTCGCTCATTTTCAGGTCTTAGATCATCAAATATACGTGACGAAAAAATATGTATATATAAATATATATAGTTTGGTGGAGAAAATGTAGGCCGAGAAAGTCCAAGTTTTTTTCCATTTTGAAAAATTTCACTATATGTTATTTTTGGCAGTTGTTCAAAGATTAATCGATGCTAAATATTTGATCAACTGAAAAGAAGAGAGAAATAAAATAAGGGACTGAAATCGACTCGAGTTCATCGCCTTTTAACGCGCGCGACGATTCTGAAATCTGATTTACATCTGGGATTATCGGCGCACCAGGGACTCCGAAATCATAAAAGATTTAAAGCAGATCCCGCTTTTTATGTCATCATTTTCACGATGAAATGTGTATTGCGATAATCGCGTCGATGCATCATTTTTGCACGGCCGTTCCAGCCGAATAATCAATCGCAATATTTCTGCGCAGCTATCAAATAACCGTAGATTAATTTCATTTTTGGGAATAATTATACCTCAACGATTTGACAGATGAATCTGTATCGAACGAATGATAATCAAATAAATTTTGTGGTATATACCACACGGTCGGGTCAATGAAAACTTTTATCGCATAAAAAAATGTTAATTAACGTATACGAATATCGACACTTAATTAGCGGCAAAGTTGGGTCCCGCAGTTGTACACGGTATCTAAGATCTTTTTGTTAAGGCACGTTTTACTTTCAAGCTTGGCGAATGGTGAATTACATTTGCAGGGTTATCGGTCCAACTGATTTGCGCGCCCCCAACTTCTGTTCGTGTTCGGTTTCGGGCTAAACACTTGAATTATATTTGCGTGGAAACTTGTGAATTGCGTTCAGCCAAATTGAATAATATAATAATAATAATTACAGAGCTAATCAGCGAATCGAAAACAATTTCAACTCACGAAATCGCGCAGCACCCAAGTAAACAATTTTTGACAATCATGAATATAATTAATCAGTGTAAAGAGATTTTATCCGTAGACGCACTGATGATTAATCAGTTCGAATTTGACAAGAGTATTTGTACGAGCGTCAAAATAGCGAAACACACAAATTGTGCAACGCGATAGTGAGCGAGCACAGCGACGTTAATAACATTGTTTGAATTTAAAAGCAAGTATTATTGAATCATTAACGTCATTTCAATAACTTCGGACAGTGTGACAGCTCCAAATCGTACATATTAATAACTCGTTAGAAAGTCAACATTGGTAACAAATTGGTAACGATGTTTCTTTCGTTTGGAAAAGTGTTTGCCGTTGCGACGCGCCAACTTCTTGACTTTTACTTTCGATCGAACACGATAGGTCAAGCATAACACTTACGTAAGTGTGCAATCGCGCTCTTTCCCATGACAAATTTACGACATGGGAAAGTGTATCCATTTATGACACTTGAATCACTTGATGATCCAGAAGATGAATAAAAACAAAGGAAAAAAAAACATCTAATTAGCAATCCAGTCGGATAATTGAGACAATCTTTAAAGTCATTTCTGTCTCATTTAAACGCAGTGATGCAAAAATGAATTTTCATTTAATGAGAATTGAAATTGGCTGTTGAAACGGGCTTTTTATCCGAGGTGAAACTTTTAATTGGATTTTTGATACGGGCGATACGACGCTGAAAATTCATCCGAAGTGTTTTTGCAAAAATTTTTTCACATCTTGTCAATTTGAAGCGGCTATATTGATATCATTTTAATTCGCACCAACAGGAAACCGACGAAGATTAATTTCACTCTGCTGTTAATTTGTAGAAATGCCATGTTTACAAGATAAGATCATCAAATAAATTCGTCCGCCTTGATGCACTGAACTTTTGCCCTCAAACCGAGTCGCTCATCAATCAAGCCGATTTCTTCGGTACAACAAAATTTATGTCGAGTCGTTTGAAAAAATAGTTGCATCACAATTCAAGTTAATAATCAACCACGCGAACAAAAAATTACAACTTTAAAAGTGCGCATTATATTCGCGGGGGATAAAAAATTCATCTAATTGAAATTGTTTGTTGAAAAGGAGGTGTTCGTGTGCACGGCGACTTTCGTTTGCGCGAAGAACAATCGAACATGTTGGCGCCCACGTGAATCCGATTTGCAATTTGATCTTGCTTTCATCTCATAGGCGGGATAAGACGCGAGAGATAATGGCAAAAAATGAGAGGAAATGAGTGATGTTATTTGAAACGCACGCTACCGTATCACGGATTGAGCTATCTCGCAACAGACGGACGCTTCGCGTGCTATATCGCCTCTAATATTGGACAATTGTTTCCATACAAAAAATTCGATCGGATATCTTGAAACAGAATTTCTGCTTGCTATATTATTATCATGTTACTAAATCCCTACTCGTAAAATTGTTCGTTTAATTAAAGGATGATTAATTATTTCTTCATAAAAATTGAGAGTCGAAATTAATTAAATCGCGAATGAACAAAGATTGAACACATTTGCGTAGACGCGGCAACGCTGCTCGTTAATATAAACGTGGACTTGCCTGCTGAGATAGAAAAATACTGCATGTGGGAACACCGTGTCCTCTATTCTGTTATATGAGCATCTAATATTTTGCTATATTTTATCACAAAACTCAAACACTCAAGATGAGAAATTACTATCTCAAACAAAATGTTTGTGATAAAAAAAAATTTCAAAAAATGAAAATAAAAAGTAAAGTTTAAGAAGGAAAATTGGAAAATCTTATAAATTATATTTGTCGGATGGAATGGAGCCAAGGGAGGAAAATGAGGAATGTAATATGACGCAATAAATCGGCGTTCATTGGCCGGACAAAAATTCATACTAGAAAACCGCTCATATTTTCTCGACATTGTCTAAATAACTCCATACAGAGCATACTGTTCAACGTCGAACAAAACAAACAATTCACGTTGAAAGCTTCCTCACAAGTATTCGTATAATTTATGCCGCACGAGTGTGCGGACCCCTCGCGCGCCATAAAGCCCAAACAACCCATGGCTTTACGATTCTCAAATATGACAAATACATTCGAATTTTACGACCTGGCCGCATTCGCGACGCTCCACGTTTCGCTACCAGGTTTTTGTTTCGCGTCTCGATCCCCCCTCGCGAATGAATAAACAATTGTTCGACACAAAGTCTGCATCGATTATCTCAGCTCATTTTCTGATGTGAGAAAGCAGTTCCGGAAATTGCAGTTTTACCTTCCTTCCCTGAGTAAAGTCAATTATATTCTTAATTGCTGCTCGAAACAAATCATTATTTACTATATAAATCCCAAAATCTGCTATCCCACAGGGATAAAAATATTCGCAGAAATATATTTTAAATTTATATTTTTTATATAAATTAAGTATATTTTTTTGATAAAATATATATTTATTTTATATATCATTTATATAACTTATTGCCGCTTATTTATAAATAATTTATAAATCACGTATATGTGAAATATACACGAATATATTTTAAATATATGAAATATATGTAAAATATATTTCAAATTATATATTACGTTTCGTTATAACTAAAATTTAACGAACGAAATTAAATTTTCATACTCGAAGCTGTTTTAATCGTCAAGAGTGTCATAAACAGTATGTAAATTAGAGTCAAAGTTTTTTTTTAATGAAAAATGTATACAACTTCAGATTTCGTACTGAATTCTTTTTACGTCGATTGATTGCGAAGAGCACACACTTATAACTAATCCAATTTTTTTCACAAGCACATTTCTTTATATATGAGCCATGTACCTATGACTGCGATGAAAATTGATTTAGTTGAGCAGTTTTCGAAATCATTCGTCGCAGACAAACAGCTGAACATGATTTAATTTTTATATATTGGGAAATATGAACAAATATGACAAACAACCAGAAGTATGAAAAGAGAGTTTCATTGAATCAAAATGATTTAAAAAATGTGTTAGATTATATAAAACGTTCGATAAAAATTAAACGATTGCAAGTTTGTTACATCAATGATTTTGAATGAAAGTTGTCCGAATCGGAACGATCTCGCAATGAAAACGCATCAAAATAGAGCGAAAAACACAAACCCAAGGGACCAATTTCTCTGGCCCTTTCAGCAGCATCCGTTTAGAGCGATGATGAAAATTCCGGTACGCGCGACGAGTTATCAGATTTCCAAGTGCAAAAGTTGCATCCTCTTTATAAAAGCTCTGTTGTGTCAACTCTGCATTCATGGTTCTTTAAAAACAGTTCGGCGCACACCACCTTTGTCGACCAAGTGACCTGGATTGGAAACCCGAAAAAACGGCAAAATAAAAAAAATATCAAATAAAAAAAGCAAACCCATCGACGACACACGCCTTTACAAGCAACAACAAAACAACAAACTTTTAGCGTGAATAAGGCAAAGAGAGTGAAAAAAACTTGGGCCTTATCAATTTGCATATAATTGTCAGACAAAATGTGGATAATCATGCAGAGTGGTGCGTACAAATGAAGCCTTTTGTCTTCACCATGAAGTTTATGCGCGCTCGGTGTTGGTACTTCTCAACTGCAAGGCGATATCAGCTTTGCGTGCATAACCTAACCGATACCACAACAGTCTGAGGGGCACATAATTAGTTTTCGAGATTAGAAGCTCTCTGGAGAAGATAGAAAATTGTTAACAATTTTAGTTGTGGAATTTATATGAAACGATGAGGAAAAATGTATTGGATCGAAAATAAGAGCACCTTTTGATGGTTAGTTTTATTTCTTCTTCTGACTTAACGGTTACATCCCGTAAAGTAACAGTAGCACAAGTTTTTTTATATATCTTTATATATCTATATACTGCGCGTATTATCGCATTGGGATCGTTGACTTGTCTACGTGTGACACAACTGGGCTTCATAAGCCGCCAGTCGTTCACATCGAACCAAGATGGCACTGCAGATATTAGAGACGACGCTCCGATGCTCTGGATAAGTTTTTTTTATCTTTCTTGTAACCCAGAAGGATCTTATTTTTAGACGAAAAAATTGCGAGCAAAAGTTATTGGGACCGAATAAGTGAATGGAAAAGTTGATCTGGGTCAGAGGGCGAAATGTCACGGATCTAATTCGGATAGGCGTCATCACCGTAAAAGCTCAGTTGACGAGGAATAGTTTGTCAACTCTCATAGTATAACGACTGTCTTAGAGAGACAACTTTTTAGCGAACATCATGAAACCTCGGACAAAGTTTCCATTGTTTTGTCAAAGACCTTTTGCAGGCTGATAGTTCATCGGGTCGAAATTCTGATAAGATTTTATCGCAAGCAAAATCGTATACGTGCTCTCGTTATCTGCATAACTCTCGCAGTGCTTAAGAATAACGTATGCGTATCGTCAGAACTTGCGGGATGGTTAATTCAATTCTGCAACATCCAGGACAAAGCCAAAAATGGATAATAATTTTACACATGCTAGACGAAATTGTACTATGCATCATCATATTCCTACGGACGCGTACGAGAATTATTATCTCAGCGGTATAATTTCGAGCTGTGCTTATTTTTGCAGCCCGCAAATGAGCCGGGTGAGAATTTATGTATACCAACAATTTACACATGATATGTTCATTAATTTGCTACGTTACAAAATCCAGACTTGAAACGCGGCGCAGTATTCGACGTGATTTTCTATGTTTCTGCGCCGGAGTATCGATTCAATAAGTCTTAATTCTTTTCTAACGTCATCCAATAAAGTCGTGTTTCAAATAATGTACTAGCTTGAATTGAATATAGCAAGTGGCTTTGAGGCATTTGGTATGTCTGACCGATTGAGGGCAAATGTTGCTAGTCGGTTTGGTAGCTATCTCTATTATATACCAATGAGTGATAAAAATTGTTCGATACAAGCCGCGCTCTTACGCTTATCTTGATTAAATTAACGCGATAATGTATATAGCAGCGAAACGAATTGAAATATGAATCAGTCTGTTCTACCAGTGTAATTTACGGAACCATTTTTTCCTGATGCGGCATATCAACACGATGATTCAAGTCGTTTTTCTTGATTAGCTATATACAATGAATAAAAAGCATATTGTCCCAGATTTCATGACTCGGATCATTAATTTGACGATCTGATGTTTTTACCCTTTCTTTTTCAAATTCTGTGCAATTTGTTCCTAATCACTTGAGCATTAATCATATTACAATCGTTTGCAAAGGTCTTATCAAAAGAACATTTATTAAGTCTGATTTAACGACTTGCTCCGTCGAACAAAAATGACACTAAACTCGACTCATTTCATTTATCAAGTTGTTCGGATTTTTGGCAATTGCAAAATCGGAGCTGTACGCTATAAAATCAGGGATAACATTGTGTATTTTTTGTTTTCCTTTTTTGTTTAACAAACGAAATCGAGTTTCTTTGAAAGATGTAATTTATTCCGTGAAATATTGATTATTTTAATCTGATTCACGTAAAAACCGGTTATCGTATGCTCTGAATCATTTGTCCGCGAAACGAACGCTGTGCGGAGTTTGTGATGCGATGACCGCGCGCACAACGTCGAACATTAATTTGACCTAATTACGTACAATTAACGTCGTCAAACGCAAAACCAAGAGCGAAGAATAATTACTCGTTTTCATTAAATTCAAAGTATTTTAATGCACTTTTAATTGTTGCTTTTTTGTCGCGTCATTTGGCCAAGATTAATCTCGATTGATTGCAATTGAAAGTCAGTCGAGACAATAATTTGTAATAATTAGAATCAATCCTAATCCCCATCATTTTTATTTTCGACTTTTTTGCAAAATTAAATTTGACAAGAAAAATTATTATTTCAAAAACAATTATTCTAAAAATACTTTTGGTTATGAAATAACGACAGAACAATGATGACTGCTGGACAAACGAACAAAACTGAGATATTCTTATGTAAGAATTTTAAACGTTTTTTTGCAAACGTTATATAAAAAAATAGATGTGTCTAAATATTTATAAAGTGATTCAGAATGACAACGTGTATTGTATATTGACTCATGAGTAGCGCGCGCTAAAAGTGACGTTGTTAAATTCATTTCTTTTTCAGTGAGTCAGAGTCTGTCTTTTTTGGCTTAAATTGTACTGTTTTTGTTGAAGCATTTCGAGGCCAAAGTTTTACACTAATTTTGAAACTTGCAATTATCTGACGTATGTTCATTGCGAGCTGTTTCAACAGTGCCATGTCACTACTGTGGAGCACAGTTGGACAAAATGGTACTCGACTTGTTTTTCTTTCAGTCGCACCAGCGACTGTTGGTAAAGATGTTTTTTGTTTTAAGGATGAAACGTGAAAAATAGTTGGTGGAAAAAAAAGGGCAACGTAATCGTAAGGTTGAAAGTTTTGCAAAATTTTATGACAAAAATAAATATGAAATGAAGAAAGTCAGAGCCCTAATGGCGGTGCTTGACCGCGATTCTCAAGGGCAAAATATCCGTCTTTTCCGTCTTACTAGCAGATTGGGAACGGAATGCTATAGTTGCGTATAATTTTCGCAAATTGTATTACACAGTCGGACAAGAAAGGATAAATAACACGAATTGTAAAAGAATTTATGATGTAGTCGCTGTTACGACTTTTGGTTTATAATTTATATAGTCACGTCACTCATCTCAATTATATACCTCTTCCGTGGAAAAACGTTAATCGTAATTTAATTATGTTGAATGAAAAAACGTTGAACCGTGGCGGTCATGACAAACAGTTTGTGCTCTTTCATGCACTTTAATTGTCGCCCGCAATCTCATAGAATTTACATACAACTAATTGTTTAGCAAAATACGTTTCATCCGTGGAGGTTTGAATTTGCGTCGCGGTTCTCACATCGCGAGAGATGAAAAATGAAACGAAATTATGCGTGGCGCGTGCGAATGCATTTGCGGAGAGCACAAGTTTTAGCGACGCCACAGGGAAACGCCAAATGTATATCACAAGTGTAAATACGCCAACTGTAATGGTTGCTCGCAGAATTTCCCATGTGCCCGCGGGTTATTGTTTGCGTGTAACGATCGACGAAAAATCTCAGCTAAATTTCTTCGGCCTTCTGGCCTGGATATAACTGCCATTCCATTGGGATCACGTATCCTCCTGCCGTGTCGCAACATTTAACAAATTTCAATTCAAATTATTTACCTTTTTCAATTAAATCAACATTTTTAATTGTGCAAATAGTGCACATATTTTTTCATTTCGATCATACAAATTAATCATTTGATATATCGCGTAGTTTTATATCCGATCAGGACAAATAAACTTTAAGGCAGTTGGTTTTCGTATTAAAAAATACCTGCCGAGTTTATGAACAAGTGAGTCACATTGAGGAATATAAATTTTTAATACGTCCTCGTGTAGCGCATTCCAACAACATATGATATGCAATTTATTTGTCCGGGACAACAATTTAGCTGCTGATATATGCTTGGCAAAGTTTCCTCTCTCACAAAATTCAGTAGACATTATGATGATTTAGCCGGTATATATAATCTCCAAAAATTTGCTTGCCATTTAGAATATGCAACACAAAAATTTTTATTTCATATCAAATATTAAAACTAATTTTCAAAACAAACATATATATATTATATAAGTTTAAAAGCGAAACAAGTCAAAACGACGAGTTTGATTATTTGTTCAACGCACACTACCTTTCGTTTATTCTGCACGTCTTCCATCGCTTGACACAATTCAAAAATTGGATTATGCTAAAATCTATTGTCCACGAGAAATACTGACGTCAATCACTTTTCTTTTATTTAAATCCGTCGATTGGTTGTTAATGCTGACCTACAAAATTCAACAATCCATCAAACTTAAATAATTTACCTTAACTGCACCACACTATTACGCTGCAATCCATTGCCACTCCGCGATGGGTCCTGAAACAGTAAAAGAACACGTTCGTTGAGTAATATGTATATATATACATATATAGAAGCACAGAGGAATATAAATGCACATTGAACTTTGAAATTTTGAGAATTAATCTTGCGCTTAATATTGCTCGGTCTTTGTGGCCCTCTGTGCTTTAAGAGAAAACCACTAAACCGCGCAAAAGAATAAGTTGGCTGGCGGATAAAAAGTTTGCCTAGCCACAATGACCGACGCACACAGCGCATTCCGACTGTTTTCTCAGCAATCTTGATTGATCTTGAGAACTCGGCCGAATATTTTAAGCAATAAATCCCTCGGCTGGTTATTTATCAAGCCCCTGATGTGCTTTATGAACTAAGAGGAGCGTAAATGTCGCTTCTAAATTATACGAAATTTCTCCGACTGGGTTGTATGGGGGCCTCGCTTTTCCGCATGCTAAGCAACAGTTAAACACTCGCATTAATCAAGGATTCAGCTAACTTCACAGGATGATCTATATTTGCCTTTGTTTCGCTCAAACACTTTCAAACTATGAGTTCCGCTGCTTTTTTTTTCTTTTTTTTTTCTTTTTACTCACTATAGAGAGATGATCGATATGGGAACTATTTGCAATAATTTCAACATGCTTTTCTACAAATGCGTCCAGCTTTCAGATGCTCATCTTATCGAATATTCTACATGTGTAACATCTGTTACTGAAAAAACAACAATTGCAGCACCAAATGTTTCTCCTCCGAAAAGCATCACGTACCGAAATATTCTTAGATGTTTCTACAAACTTGCTCTCCTTCGTCTTCGTAAATGTTCTAAGTAGCCGCTAAGATAAGTTACACACGGCATTTATTCAGCTAACGAGACTTCTCCACGTTTAAAACTATTCTCAAAACTATTTCACAAAATACCACCACACAACTCCATATGGTTATATATTTTTATGATACTCTTTATTTCAGTTACTTGGTTCCACACATGCAAAATTGTCATATAACTTTTCGTATTCTACTTTGTAATGCACTTCACATACTTCATACAGTGATAAACTCCACATTGAAATATATATTCAACTGTGAAGTTCAGTCTACATTGTGGCATATTTTATAAACTCTTTTCTATAGTGTATAGTGGTTAACTTCACCCAGACCAGAGTTCATGATTTAATTTATATATAATCCACATTGTGGATTATATATAAACTGAATTTAAATAAACTAGACTGTATTGTATCACAATACTACAATACATACACTATACATAGTTCGATAAGAGCATTTCACCAGAAAAAACCACTATTTTTTCAGTTTGGCTGTTTGTGGCTCGTTATTGTAAATTTTATTTCCACCATGCTATCCCACACGGACAAAAATATATGTTTAAATATATGCGAAATTTATATTTTTCATATAAAGTAAAATATATATTTTTTGGATAAAATTTATGTTAATTTTATATTTAATTTTTACAACTTATTGCCGCTTTATAAACGATTCATAAATCACGTATATATTATATATAAACGAATATATTTTAAATATAAAAATATATATAAAATATATTTTAAAATATATTTTTGTTCGTGTTCGCTGCTGGAAGTACGAAAAATCCCGATTTAAAATGAAAAAAATTCGATTTTCAAAATTCAAAAATATATATAGATATATTATATATATTTGTGGGAAATTCATCATTTTTTCAAATTTGGTTGATGTAGGGGTAAATGTACCAGTAATTGACCACGCACCAGTAACTGACCACTTTGAACAATAAATATATATAAATAAAAATACATGATCCAAGCGTTAAATAAAAAAATAACGTCGAACACGTCATATGTTCTG
>JAAMPD010003100.1:0-11393 GCA_025266255.1 Trissolcus basalis
CCAACAAGTGTCGTTACCGACGAACAAAACTGCTGTTATTGAAATCTTCATTTCTACGAACTTTTTATATTGATGTGTATGGGTTATCTACACAGATTCAAATCAAGTATTCATATTTTTGTAAATACATCAATCTTTACTAAATTGAGTCATTACAAAATTTAGATTTTTGCTTCATGGAAATTAAATTGACCGCAGTTTTACGTATTTATGAACTAATTGAAATAATTTTACATTTTCAGATGAAGTTCTTAACTTTGTTCCTCCTCGTCGATGAAGATGTCAGCGCAAGAATGTTTGAATCAGAAAAACAACACTTTCCGAGTGCAAAAGGTCGAGGGATTTGCCGAAAATCCGCCTTAGCATGATAATTGATTCAATTAGTGAGATGAATTCACCACTAACGAACGTGCAGTGACGTTGAGGTTAAAAGCGTAAAGCACTGTAAAATCAGAGCGCCGTGTTCATAGCGAAAAAAACACGCATATTTTACGGCATAAGAAATATGTTTGAGTAAAATAGTTTAATATTTCTATTTCAATCTTCAACTATTGAACGAATAATGAAAACATTTCTTTATCCACAGAGATAATGCAGCTTGACCGAATTTCATTTCTGGAATTAGTTTGAATGGAGTTTAGTGAAAATAATTTTTGGCGGATGAACTATGTGAGAAGAAGGGATGGATGTAAAATAGGAACCAGAAGGAGGGGTAGCAAAATCTACAAATCACTGAATAAACCAGAACAATGACGCCGTCCAATCCAAGTGAGAGAACTAGCCGAAGAGACTGGACCAGTCCAGGGGGGTCGTCGAAAGGGTTTGCGGGGGCTGTGGGCCAACGTATACTAAAACGCTCTCCGGCTGACAATAAATTTGTCGACAGAGTCAATAACAGGAGCTGTTTCTGTGATTTAATGATACCTGCTTCACGAGCACGGGCACCATTCTGTGTGTATTCACTTTTCACCCCTTACATGCACGACATCGATGCAAAAAAATCTGCTCTGCCTTTTCTTCTTGGACCTGAAAAATATTGAGCACATTTTATTTTCACGTTATACACAATTTTGTTCTTGTTTTATTTTGTCAGACAGTAGTTGGTAAAACGGTTGCCTAAATTTGTACGTAGGGAATATGCAGTACAGATGAAATTAATGGTAAAAAATGCACATTTTCTATTATTTTCTAAATGAACAAAAGGTTTAAAATTTACTGAATTTTTCGCGGGCAACTAATTTCGTCGATGGTTCATTAGTTTTTCAATGCTTTGGGAATGAATTATTTCTGCATACTCGAATTGATTAACAGATCTGTATTTATTTCAATTGTCTTCATTTAACGGTCAAACTGAGATAATTATTCAATGAAAAAACAAAAAACAAAACATCCAAGTGGCATAATTTAGTGTAGAAAGTTCGAGGATAAATTAGCGCGCAATTTACGGATTTAACGTTACGACTATTTAGTATCGGTACATTAATTATAAAGAAGTTAGTCGTGCCAAATCGCTGATCATTTGCGGAGAGATGAAAATGAGACAGAGAGAAGAATAAGAGAAAAGCTGAAGAGGAAAACACGATTGAACAGGAAACACAACGCGTTTGTTATACGAAACGACGTTTATCGGCATTAACGTCGGGCAAAAGAGGAGGAGGATGGCGCGACGGCAGCGGAGCATCCCGAGACGCGTTTTATCGTGAATGTGCTAAAAGCAAAATCTCGGAGATACGCCTCAAAACCTTTTAGCGTCTTTTCGAGTGAAAGTCAACCGGAATACTCACGGTTAAGGCCTCGATAGAGTAAATTTACCAGATCTTGTAACAAGTCACAAAACAACGCGCTTTTCACAAATCTCTTTCATTTTTATTTTGACCTTGTATACATCTGAAAATATCTAAAAGCCCGGCAAATAAAGTAGCGGAGATAATTCCTCAATTAAAGACTAATGAACTTGCTAAAACGTTGAAAAAGAAAAAAAAAAGAATGAACGAAAAAGAAAAAAGAATGCGAACATAAAGATAGAATGAAATTGTTTAAACAGCGTCGATTAGTTTTCTTCCCTTTGATGTTTGGTTTGAATAAGCCAATAGGTTTTTTATAATTTGCATAAATCCGTCCGGAGTAATGAGAATAGACGAGGAGAGTCCTAAATAAACAAGGACTGTAAGATCAAGAATTTGAGAAACGCGACCACTTTGTAGGTGCATTTAAGTCTGGCTTTTAATCTCGCTGCGATCGAGTGGCACTCTAATTAGAGTTAGTTGCAAGGCTTTGCGGGGTAAGATGTAGCGACAAGTAGCGAGAAGAGGTAGGTAGGTATAAGTATGTTTAGTTTTTAGCCAGTGTGCAGTTACACGCCGCGGTAATTAAAATCTTGATTAATGCACGTGTCCATCAGAATTCCTCTAATGAACTTTCACATCGGTGCACTCGAAAGGCGCAGCCTCTCGCACCGTGCAGTACACAATGCGATCCTAATCACGGCCGATTAAAGTAAAGTAAGAACCAGAAGCAGGAGACGCGTACGTGCAGCCGAGATCATAATCTGATTCCTAATAGGGGTCAGTGCGATGCACGCTATTACAAGTGCGAAACTGAATTGCGACTAATTCAGCCGAATCAGCCGCCATTGTTATTGTTTCGACCGGCTTTTTAAATGTTACGGCCGCGGACAAGTTTGGTTAAATTTGTTCGTTAAGGACAATTCAAATTACGGCCAACATTGTTTTTTCGGATTGGATTTCGAGATGGGTTGGTTTAGCTTAATGAATTTCGCTTAATTAACCGTGCGGCGTGCTTCTTTGTGCTCCACAAGGGAGGTCAAATTGTTGAGAAATTATTTCCCGCGTCAGAGTTTTGCGCAAAAATCAAGCGGAATGGCTTTCTCTCTCAGACTGTGATTTCCCAGTGCTCCGGTTTTGAATTTCATCTACAATTTACAATTTTGTTTATTTTTGGTTTTTTTTTCGTAGACTCTGTAAAGAATATTTTCTTTAAATATTATATTTTTTGCACGTTCATTGATTTATAAATGTGGAAAGGTAGCGAATTTGATTGAAATTTCAAATGTTTTTGCAGGAACACATTACGTAAGAATTTGAGACAAAAATATGAATCTCCGTTATAATGCAGTTGAACCCAAAAAAAAAAGGAAACGGTCAGTCCATTATGAATTCCATCTTCGAGGTTGACCAAGAAAAACAAATGCAGCTGAAGGCAAAGACATAGTCTGTTCTACATCGCAGGCATGGAATAACACGTACTTCGCATACACTGAAAATCAGTAGAAAAATGTCCGAATGAAAAGTACTGTTATGACGTACGGTATGTAAACATGTGTGGTACCGGCTCCTCAGAAAAGCGACGCTTGTCCACGTCGCGGTGTTGCACCGGTTCGAAGTAACAAGAAATTGTAATAAGAGGTAAAAACTTTTCACGAGAAACTAAAGATTCGAACTTATTCGATTAAACCACGATACATAATTTTATTATTATTATTTTGTGTAATGACCGGATAAAAAAATTTTTATAACTTGTTAAAATATTTATAACCAATTCGTTGTTTTAGGATAAATATTTTACACGTTTGGATGCTAAAAAATTGAATAAGGAATCTGAAAAATTAATACCAATTGAATAATTAAACTGTTCATTGACGGTTATTTAATATATGCGAGATGGATAATTTTACATTGAATAAATATAAGAATACCCACTTTTATTTACATGCAGATAATAATTGGATTCATAATTTAATAATACCAGCGATAAAATGTAATTAGCGTTATGACCGTGATGAGAAAAAAAGCTTATTTTTGTTTTAATTATGATATTTTCATGCATGATTTTAGATAATTGTTATATATCATTTCGTTTCAAATAATGGTCGGTTTATTTTGATCTATAGGAGTTATAAATATTTTAAATTAAAAAAATGCACAAAATATGTTTCTAAAAAAAATTTGTTTGAAAAATTGTTGTTACCAACAATTTCAACAAAAACATGAATATAGTTTCTAATTTCAAAATTGAAATCAAGCTAACGTAAAATAATTTAAAATAATCGTTGCTAATAAAAACGTTAATTTTCGTATAAATAAATTGCATGATAACATTTGATGCAAATATATTTTTGTTCAGACAAGAGAGAAGACCGGATAACAATAATGTATGGTATAGCTATAGTGTGTACAAAGTAATTAGATTACGATTGGGTCGAAATTGAACGACTCCACATCTGTCGATAATAGGGCGATAATCAAAAAGGGTACCGAACAATGTATAAACTATCCGATAAACAATAGCGAGTAAGCAGTGCGTCGTGACGTGGTCGGCTCAACGTGACAAGCTTTCCAATCCTTTTTCCGTAGCTCTCGGCTCTTGCCTTGAATTTATCTGATTCAATCTATATGCAAATCAATTATAATGCTAAATTAACGGCCCTTGATGGGACGGCGGCTTATATCCGCATGGACCGATTATCCAGCCGCGTATTCGTTACCAGTTCTCGCAATTATGACCTAGTCGTTATAATGACTATTTAGTCACCGCGCGCTCCGCGGGGCAATTTCATTATCATCGACGCTTTAAGCGCTCCTAACGAGTTGAATACCCGTCACCAAATCGCGCACGCCCCGGAAAATACAAGCAATTCATCAGTCGATGCGAGCATCATTTACTCTGCAATAACGATGAATAAACAAATTTGAAGCGACGCTATTTGAGTAAACACCGAACGCATCACGTCGGTCTAGTTAAGTCGGAATTATCAGCGCACACACACGTACACTTTCCATCTTTTTTTCTCCCCCCGACATTTTTGTTGCCCTGTCTTTCTCGCGTCATTATGCGCAATTTTATTGAACTCAGTTTAATTAGTTTTGAAATTATAATGAGGCTTTCTATATACGTCTGATAGACAAGATAATTACACGTCGAAATTAAATGTGTCAAGATTACATTGCCGTAGTGATTTCCGTGTTTTGAATTATACCCTTTTTTTCGCATGTGTTCGTTTATTTTGTTGGTTTTTCCATCATTATTTTTTTTACACATTTCGCCTTCTTTCTTGTTTTTCATTTTATAGCTCGGCTGTTGCAATTTGAAACCCATCGCGATAGACTCTGTTGCAGGTTTTTTTTTAATCTAAAAAATCCGAATATAAATTATGCGTTTTAAAAGCTGGTCTGAATTTTATACTCATGGCCATTTACCGGGCTACATTACGAGCTTCGATCAATTTGAATAATTTACTTTCGTTTATGATTTCGCTACATTTTTGAGTAATGAAAGCGAATTTTTAGTTTCATCGTTCATTATTATTTATCACGCCCCCTCTCCTGTAATAAATTAAACCCCTTTTTTATGTTACTTTGACAATTAATGCTGATTTTTATTATTTTCAGATTTTGATTGGAAGAGCAATTCACAGGAGGTGATTTGGAGCAACAATCAATCTTGCTTGTTTATTGAATTAAGACCAAATCAACTAGCACTGCAAATCTGAATTTTATCTAATTATCAAAGTAGACTTATTTACGGTCGTTATCATTTCTGATGCATTCATAGATCATTATGAATGTTTACCGAAATTATTTTGCCCCTGCATCTATACGTGAGGTGAAAATCTCCACTGCGAAATCTATATGCTGTCATAAACGAACTTCGTGCAAAGATTGTATATACGCGAAATGTATTAATTAGAGAATTCATGTCATATTTACTGTTTGCTTGCGCAAATCTAAATTAAACAGACCGGTCTCGCTGTTGGAATAAAAGACTTTGCAAACTTCGCTGATTAGATTTGTTTACAAAAATGCGGTCTAACAACAGTTTGTATCAAAGTGCAATTAGCATGAATTTCGATAACTCCGGTACGCCATTAGACATGCTTAATGAATTGAATTGCGAATGGTAAATGGAGATGTGAGATTAGTTGAAACTATAGTTTTTGTTGGAAAACAGAAAGCAACAACGCATCTGAAATGGATAATTCGGTAATGTCAATAAGGAACACCTTTAGGCACATTTCCATCGCATAACAGCAAGAACAACGTCAAGTCTATTCAATCTAATACTTACACGAGGTTAGAAACCGAACTCGCAGCCAATACATTCAAAGGGCGAAAGTACACCAACACAGTTAAGGGCAGTTTAATATCGGATAATTGAATCCAAGCCACCAGCGTGGTCTTCCCATTCGTATCCCTCCATTGCACTTGGCCTGCGTTCACCCTCTCTTCTGCCAGTTAGCGCAATTGAAAATGACCTTAGAAACGAGACAAAAAAGAACCGCCAGAAAAATTTTGGTTAAAAAAAATTTCATTCAAAATAAAAAATGTATTCAAAATTTGATCTGCATTGAATTATGAATCATGAATACAATTTTTTGTAAAACAATATGATTTTTGTAATTCAGACGTGTTGTTAAATTGGATATTTGGAAAAAGTTGGAAAATTATTTTCATAATCATTTTCGGTCATCGGTTTGAAAAACGATTTTTAAATCAAAAAGTTATGAAATTGGAATGCAAAATTTGATCTGCGCCACATCATAAATCGTAAATGAATTTTTTGTAAAACAATAATGATTTTTGCGATTCAGCCGCGCCAGATTCATATGATTTGGAGGGGTCGCAAACGGGCCAGCACAGTTATTTACTATGCGTACGCACGTATGCGACCGATCATTTTTTTTCGTTCCACCATTTTTTGTACGAAAAGAGAAAAACGTACACCGTCAAATCACTGCAATTCGTTCGGTCAACAATAATCATCGATGCGAGTTTCATCGCGCGATTAAACAAAAAGCATCATTTTTTTCCGGTCCTGTAACGTGATTTAATTTATTTTTCCGGGAGATATCCACGTCACCACGCGATGTGCAACGTTTCATCGCAAGTGACGAGGGCTGGATTAATAAACACCGGACTCTATTTTGGATTGACATCTCAAATTAATGATATTGCCGGAATAAAGTGTAATAAACAATCGTGGTACAAAAAAATGGAGTTTACCTCTCTGCCACTCGATATATCGTTATGGTGGTTATTAATTATTTCCTCTTTCGCGTGTTGTCCCTTTTGGTTATATTGTTCGAGTCGGACTTTATTAGGGATTACATTGAACTTGGAGTGCATGTTACGATGCGTGGCCGCTGGCGTCACGACGAGATTTGACTTTTCATTTTGAATGTGAGTTTTGGTTTGATAAGCAATAAGATCAAATAACTCGGTAATATTAGTTTAACGTGTTCATTTGTGCATAACGCACCTTTTGGTGTATACTTCATTTTGATATGTCAAATGAAAGAACGATGCAACTCCCCCGCGGTTGAAGAGCACGTCCACATTTGTTTGTTAATACGGTCAAAGGAAAACTTTGTTTGGTGTAAGCGGACGGTTTTTTACGGCTTTCCTTATAAGCGCACAAGTTCATTATTACGCTGCCTTTTATTATCTTGGACATACACTTGTTTTCATAATACAAATATTAACTAGAATAATTATTGCAAAGCGAGATACCCAACTGATGATTAGCAAGTAAAAGAATTTCCAGTGGCGTCATATCATTTTATTCCAAACGTGAAACGATAGAGATAATGAGAGCAATTTCGTCTACCAATATCAACGCACTGAAATTAATTTTATATGAAAAAGCAGCGGGAAAAAAAGATTGTTAAATATCAGTTCCCATTATAGAGGAAGAAAATAAAGTGTTATCTGGTACTTTTTTTCATAAAACTTCTCAAACTTTTCCAATGTGTAGGACACTTCACCACATAAATTCTCTTACCACTCTACTAGCAGCGAAAGAAAAAAAAATATTTAATAAAAAAAGGACCACCAAATTAACAGCCTTGAAATATTGGCTGCGTACTTTAATAAGCTAATTTCGAACTTTTAATTTTAATCTTTCCAACGGACACGTGTAACAATATTAACGTCCACGGTTGCTTGCATGATGAAAAACGTGCGGAGGCCGTCGCGTGCGGTCTTAATGAAGGGACGAAAATCGCACCCGCAGAACAAAAAAATATACAAAAATGAAAAAGGGGGAGGGGGCCTACCAAACTTAAGGAATTCATCGTAAATTACGTAGTTCGCACGTATCCGTGGAAAATATTTTTCCACGTGATTTATGCCTTCGTAAACCATCTCGCGACGCGTATACGGCATCTTAGATCAACAGAACCGAATTACGGTGGCAGCGGAAGGGTACGGAGGTACTACGGAGGGAAGGAACTCTTTTATTAAACGAAAAATTGGAAGCGCCGTAGCCGGAATGCAATATTTCGACGGATTCATTTGGTGGAAACATTTCTTCACCGAGAAAAAATTCAATCAAATCTAGAAGGTGAGAGAAAGAATAGAGAGGAGCGAGAGAAAGGGAGGGTGAGATGTAAGAAGCAAATAGAAATGAGAAGTCTAAGCGGAGGGGCTGTAGGGCTTGTCGGGAACCAGCGATGACGAAAATACGGTCACTTATACCGATACAAATAATCGAACCGGATGAGTCTATTACATTCGCCTTTGCATCACGACAATCACCCCCGCTGCGCAAACGTGCCGTCTTTTTTGTTGGTTATCATCACCCTTCGACGTCGTAACTTTTCATCGTGGACCAACTGTGTGCACTGTGTAACGTCTTGCTAATAAATTTGATTGAAAAACATATGGTGGCAAGCAATATAAATACAATCAACTCAAATCGGTACGATCATTTTTTTTTTTTTTCAATCGAAGGCCTCAAATGTTTGTTTGTACCATCATTTTGTTACACAAGTTTTATTTGTACGAATTTCCGATGAAGCGATAGAATCTCATCGTGAACGATAGTGTGCAAATTATTTACTTTAATTGAAAACAAAACGGAGGGGATTTGATTAAAAGTTTTGGTGTATTCATTACTTGGGTAAACTTTTATTGCGAAGCCACGTTGCGAGTCAATTTCGGAATAGGAAATTAGCGAAATAGAGTGCGCGTCTCGTAGAATATGGAGATCAAAATCCATCAATCAATATAGCCGACGATTTGCGACACTGTTCAGCCAGTTTAAGAGTGTGTTGCCGGAAAGATTGTAGAACTGCTACTAAAATATAAAGTGGCTTTAGGGGGTGGCATAGCAATAGGATGTCTATCGCGTGTATTCATTCAGGGACACGAAGGAGAAGGGAAAGAGGTGCTATTGATCGACTCCGGCGCGAGTCAACCCTCTCGTCTCTCGCCGCGGGCACGTGCGTACACACCCGCATTATTCAAAAATATGTGCATTATTGCTAGACGTATACGCAAGACTCATGGATATTCGGCCAAAATAATTATTCAACTATTTATGTTGATACCAGTTTTGATACGTCATGTGTATAACGTAAATGATTTGTGAAAAGAGATTTCAATACTACTTCGTCGAGAGAAATGAATTCCGAATTTTTACTATCCAAACTTATAAAATAATGCCGTGCTCAAAATGATGTCAAAATTTAAATTGTGGACAGACAAATTTCTTGTGTCATCTTGAAATTTCTACTGTGTAAACATATTTCATCTTAAACTATATATGTTTAAAATTTTGATTTTTCAAGTATTGATGAAATTTGCAATTTATGTGAAAAAAAATTTGTTTTTTTATTTTCAATTAGAATATGAATTGATTAAAAAATATAAATTCATCTCCAATTGATTAAAATAAGTAAATTTTTTCGTCTTAAATTTACTATGATGTCAATTTTTTTTTTTGTTTTTTTAAGCAAATTAAAATAACAGTGATTAATGAGTTATGATGCTGTGAAAGAATGAAAGAATAATTAATCGATAAATTTTTAATGATTCTATTGAAATGAGTGATTGGCCAATTTTATATCGCACTTGACGGCTGGCGTTTGAACAATACGAAAAATGACAATCTCGAAATCTAATTAGAAGTTATAATATTGTAATAAAATGGTAACAAAAACGTAATAAAAATATTAATTAAAATTACTAATATCAGTTTTAACGTTAATTATACTCAAGTTCGGTTATAACAATTAAATTCTTATTACGGTACTTTTTAATAACTGGATGAAAACCTATAGCAACTATGTTGAAATTGCTCCCAGGAATTGAATCAAACTTTAATTTTAATTTTAATTTGCAATACAATTATTGCACATTTAAACACATCTAAATTACACTTTTTAAATTCAATATAATTTCAAATGAAATTTAATCTCATGGCTTGTAAAATTGATGCATTACAAATTATAATACACAAAAGATAAACACCAATACCATTTGTAGTATAAATAAACAATTTGGTCTATTGCTATTTCACATTTGACGATTTAAATTGTTGAACAAAAGTTGATTGATTTAAAACTTCCGGAACATTTCACTGCACGAATTGATTTTTCTTTTGGGGCAATTCAATTGCAATATGCGTTTATTAATATTTAAAAGATGGCAATCAATTATTTTTTATCAAACAACCTCGCGGACCAGCGCTCAAATTCATCGCCCTGTAAAGACATTTTGTCTTATAATGAAATTGTACGCGGCGCGTGAAATTTAATATTAATTTGGAATACGAGCAAATTTAAAGCAGCGGCTCTCAACCTGCTCTCGCCCTACCACCGAAAATCCATCGTTATTCATTATTTTCACTCACGCAATAAACGCATCACATTACGTTTCATTATTCATAAAAATGTTTGCCTATATATTCAAAAATCCTGCTTCGCATCGAATATGCCATCAATATTGCAGAAAAACGGACGGAAAGGGCTGTTCCCTGAAAATTTTATCATCATTAAAAGCATTCACATCATTAACGAATTTTATTAACACAAAAATAATTAGTCCGACTTTTCGTTTTTTTTAATATTTGATGGATCCAATTAGGTATGTCATTACCAACTTTGAATTAAATGTTAACACTATGAATAAATTGAAATTCAACAAATGCAATCGCAGAAACTCAAATTAACCGTCGTTTTCACGGTCGTTATTTATTTAAAATTTCGTGAATGCCCAGCGTTGGAGCGAATCAACCTAAGAGTTTGGTTAAATTATTGATACTCGACTTTTAATGAAATCCGCTCGTCTTTTCTTTCACTCCCTGTAGGTCTGTGCCTTTTCGTTGCTCTCATTATTTCATCCTGAACCGCGCGTACTCACTCCGCCGAGTCTGAACCTTTTCACAATTCAATAATCGAGACCGTTTCCTTTCATGAACTTTATCGACGTACCCAACCAGCTCCACTCAAACGAATTAAGTAACTGCTAATGAAGAGCAGGTTCTGAATGAAGCTGAAAAAACGACACTACGAATTACAAGTACATAAATCCAAGACAAATTGCATTTACAAATTGAAAATTCCATCTTTCACCTTGATGGATTACAATTTTTAA
>JAAMPD010003101.1:0-11390 GCA_025266255.1 Trissolcus basalis
GGTTAGTAGGTAGAGAAATAAGGTAGTTCTCACAAATTAGACTGCTATCAAAATAGCATGTTCTAGCATTGTTTTCATGTTATCATTTTACGTTAAAACTCGACGATTTTTTTTAACATAAAAAAAGTGTTATTACAATTATAAAGCTGAATAAAAATTTAGACTTATCAAGGACACGAAGTCACGAAAAACGTTTCCAAGTTGTTCGATGTTTGGCAAAAATTAAAAAAAATTAAGAAAACAAAAAAGAAAATCGGCGGTAGTACAAAAATCACAGAATAATTTCGTTAATGACTTGAAGACATTGTTCGACATAAGGTAATTTGAAATTTGAAATTCTGACGTTTAGAGATACATCTACCTATACGATGGGTTGTATAAGTGTTTGAATGTTTTCAAGAGAAAAGTAGTTTTTGAAAATCTTTCAATGAATGTTTTTTAGACGGTGGTCGCTGACGAAAAATATATGCAAGAAGATGTCGAAAAAGCGTTGGAAGATATGCAAAATATTGTGTGTTTATCAGTCACTGCTCAACGACATAAAATCCCAAAAAGTACGCTGTACAATAAATCAAATCTTAAAAATCCAGTGAACTCTACATTTAGACCAAAGCCTGTTTTGAGTGATGAAGAAGAGCGTCGTATACTTTCGTGGCTTTTTCATTGCTGTGACAGAAGATTTTCCGTAACAAAGGATCAGTTTCTCATCTCAGTAAAAATGATACATTATAGATACCGGAAAAGACAATTCATTCACTGATGACCATCTAGGACGTCGATGGTATAAAAGGTTTCTGCGGAGACATCCAGAGCTCACTTCGGGGGTTTCATAGAATATATCAAGAGCTCGTGCAGAAGTATCGGAAAAAAATTAAAATCGTTAGAATCATATAAAGAGTTTCAATTCGAAGACAATGTACGATCACTGGTCCATTCAAGTTCAGCCACTCATCCTTGACTCAGTCACGTTCGATTATTGGTACAATTCTACTTCTTTTCTTTTTGCATTTATCGTGTTACAATGGTAATATATTCAACTAAATCTCACTATCAGAATTTTTCGGTATTTGATCAAATACGTGAAATGTAAATTTAAACAATTTTAATACATCATTTTCTCGACACAATTATTCAAATTCTGGCGCAACCTTACTTGTTCAACAACTGGTCCCTTTACCTTAACTTACAGAACGACTGTTCTTGGATTAGCTGTAAATGATTATTTAGACTTTCAACAAATAATCAGGCTTACCCGTCACCTGTCATTCTTTGAGAAATTGAACGGAAGAAAAAAATACAACTAATGACAAAAGACTTAGTGTCTATTGCAAACGGAATAAAGTTAACTAATCGGAAGTTAGCTGCAGTGCTTCCATGTGTTGGTGCTGAAAAAGCCAAGAACGCTGCAAAAATACGCGATTCCGCTGAATTCCAGACCCCTATAAAGGTTCACTGGGATGGGAAGCTTTTACCATCTATTTCAATTATCGGATATATTTTTTAGACAACTTTTTTTTTATTAGTAAAATTTCTCAAATTGCAAAAACAAGATTCTATTAACAACAAGTGTATTTAAGTGAATGCTGAATAAATAGAAATTAAAAAGAGTTAAATACTATGCTAATTTTTTTACAGATTTTAATGAGTAAGAAGACAGACTCATGATTCATGTGACTGATGCCATCTCACTTTACTAGTCACTGCAATAAGTTTTTATACGACTGCGTCGAATACGGGCAATAAATATAACGCGTGTGTAGAATCAGAATCGAAAATTAGAAAGGATTCACTCTAGTTTGCTTGCCGCCACCATGTTTCCAAAATAATTTTATTAGCCGTTCTCAAACTTTGTTTCGGACCATCGTCTGGAGCCAAAGTGTTCAATTTCGATAGATTAAACTGGACTGGGGGGATTTGGATCGCAGCAAAATTAGCGATTCATCAAACGATGAAACAGTGAATACGATGTTGAATGAATTCAGGCCGAGTACGAAAAAAAAAGAGTGGCACTACCGTGTATATTTTTCCGGAGACAACGATAAGCGATTTTCAGTCTATCAAAACTCGTATGAAGAACATTTTTCGAGCAGGTTCATTGTGTGCTCTCTGGAAACATGCCGCGGAGCTGACAAAAATTGAAAAAAATTCAGATACGTCGTTTTTTGTAGGAGTTATGAGAGGTTGAAATTCAACGTTTTTCGATAAAAGTGTGGCCTACGTATGGTTTAAAGAAAACAAAGCGTAACGTCATCCAAAAAATTGACATCGATACGTCAATGACGTCATTGATAATAATTCACACCTGCGTTGTCATACCTGTGACACCTAGGCAGTGACACTTGCGCAGTAAGACCTGCGCAGTGACACTTTCACAGTGACACCTGTGCAGTGACACTTGCGCAGTGACACTTGCGCCGTGACACTTACGCAGTCGGACCTGCGCAGCGACACCTGTGCAGTGATACCTGCGCTGTAACAACCGCGCAGGTTAATCTAACAAAACCATTTTTGGTCCTTATACTATTGTTGATTGCCTTCAATAATAATTTTTCGAATGACATATCAAATAAATAATTTTACGATTTATAAAATACTTATACGGATATGGCAACCCGCTGCACAAAATACAAAAAGTCTTTATATGTGTTCATATTTTCATAATCGTTGTTTTTGTGCGTATATTTTCATATTAGAACAATATAATTGATCCATTTGTGGACATTGGGCAGCGACAAAAGGCAAGAAGAGTTGGAGATGAAACTTCTGAATGGTTATGATATTCCAATAAATTCAGTAAAACTGAAAAGTACGGCCAAGTATGAAAAAAATGTTCTTAAACCTCAAAACACATAATGCTGTGATTCAAAAATTGACTGTGGTCAAGTACAAATTCTAAATCAAATTATATAAATCGACATTATCGTAACTAAAAATGATGCTTATCAATTAAGTAGTAAGATATTTCTATAAATATGCTTATAATTAATTAATTATAATTAAATGCTTATAATGTTATAATAAATAATTGTTCGACTTAAAAAAAATACTTTAAGGTACTTGGCGACCCGCTGCTATATGTCTCACTCTCATAGACAAAAATATATTCGTAAGAAATATGTAAAATATATCTCTCTAATGCAGTCGCATTACTGCATTCCATAAATTTTTTATGCAAGAAAAATATTTTGGTTATTTTTTTTAAATATATATTAGTCTCTGTAACTATCATTCAAGAAACTGTGAGAGCCTGAATCTATAACATATAATCATTTACATAAATAAAAAATCTTTTCTATTGAACTAATTATTGCTGTTGATTTCACCAATAATATAATAAGTTATATTTTTCAATGAAAGCTTTATAAAAATAGAACATACTTCGTTGAACAATTTTCATTATTATATATGATTCGGATGTTACCGATTGTGCAGCAGGTCGCCGAGTACCTAAAAGTATATTTCCAAGTTGAACAATCATTCATCATAACATAATTATAAACATTCATATGGAAATATCTTACTACTTTATTGTACTTAAACTACTATTTAATCATTTTTAGTAACGATAATGTCGGTTTATATGATTTCATTTATTATTCACTATTTTCAATAATTAAAGAAGTACATTTGTTCGGAATTGCGCCTGTAGCACTTTCGACAACCATTTGTTTTAAGCGACCTGTTGTTATGAGAGTCATTACCGAGAACTGGTGGCGCCCTCGGTAGGGTGACGTGAGAGTCACTGGCGAGGAAGCAATGTCCAGGAGGTGGTCTGTACGTCGTCTGTGTACCGACCGGTCGCCGGTGGCAGCATGAGTTTTACGACCCTGGTGGAGAGTCGGAGGTTATGTATACCTCGTGGTCCGTTTGACGAGGGTGGTCTCCGGTCGCCGGAGTACCCTGGAAAAGATCGCCCGGTCTCCGGAGATATCCTGAGTGATCACCTATACGTGGTGATCGCCTCCTTGAATGAAGGTTAGGTGAAGCTCGCGTCGCCCGAGTCACCTAGCAAAAGAGAGTACACGAGTCACCCGTGTACTGAACACCCGGTCGCTGGGCGAACTGACTGCTGCCGGGCCGAGCAACTGTATATATCTTCTCTATTTGTCGGCCTGAGTATGGAAAAGGAGCGCAAAGACGCATGAACGCCGCCTGGTGGCGCGTGAGCTTACTGCGTGGAGTGATGTCGCGCGCGCTTGTGGACGTCATGTAGGGGCTCTCTTCCGATTGGCTGAGGGGATACAGAGCTGTCGGTCAGGCAGCATGTTGACAAGGGCAAAATTTCGAACAACATTTAAAAAAAATGTGTATGAAATAATAAAGTTTTTCTTTGAATATGTACAGATAAATTTGCACTAAGAATAGTAAATTTTGTTTTAAAAAGATTCTAAAGATGCAATGTCTTTCAAAATGTTGATTATTTGCTCTGTTTTTGATTCAAATATTGATTTATGTTATTTTTCAAATTGTGACAGTGCTCACATGTGACAATTATTATGGCCAGCCAACAGCGCCCGAGCGCTGCCGAGCGGGTGCGAGTCCCAACTGGCGTACAAGCGCGAGCGTTGCCGACTCGTACGCCATTGTTGTTTTGATCGCCAACGTGGTACTTTGGCTCCGTTCTTTTCGCAAAGCGAAGAAAGTAATTCCGCGATTGCCGATTGTTGTTGGCCACATTTGTTCGCCCGGATGCGAGCAATCTGGCCAGCACATAATCTAGTGTGCGCGAATGCACTTTAGCCGCAACATGAGTGGCTAAAGCAGCGGCGCAACGATCAGCAGCATGATGGCGGCGGCCATCTCGGCCAGCTCGGAGCACGCCGGCAAGGTGCCGGCGAGTCCGTTCCGTATTGTTTGCTCTCAAAGACCACCACGTTGATTAGGTGGCACATCTCACGTCTCGTCTGGGCGTGAGATGCCATGCATTTTCTCTTTCTCTCTCTCGCAGAGCTCGCCTGTTCATTTTCATTGTTTTCCCTTGCGTTGCCGAACACAATTAAAAAATAGCTTGTTGTATTGTTTTTTGCCCAGCTTCTCTGAGCATATTGAATAGTATTTGATTTTGCTTGATTGTTAATTAAGTCAGCCAGATTCTGACTGGCCAAGCTAGTGTTGATTTGTTTTCTTTTCTTTTGTATCATGGTTTTTCCGCTTCTCTTTTTCTGCCTGTCTCACCTATTCCCGTAGCTGAGCTGGTTCGAGCCCAGCTCATGTTCTTTGTCATAGTTTGTACCAGTCTAAGTGGGCCAGATAATGCGTTTTCTTTCTTGTTCCAGGAAGCAGCCAAGGCCAGTGGTGCCGACCAATAAAAAGCCAGCTCACTTAAGATGTTTTATTTAAAATCTTTAAATAGCTCGCATTTATTTTTAATAATTTTGTTTTTGTTTCTTTCTTCTAGCGAGCTGAATGTAAATTTAAAAGCGCAGAATAAAATCGAAATACAATTTGTAATTTCTGACTTTCATTTCTTTTGACAAGACCTTGCCAACCAAACCTTAACACGCGCTTTCACGAACCAGCTAGCTAGCCGACCCGACGACGCGAAACCTGGAATTGATTCAGAGCCGAACAAGAGTGACCTGAAACGCCCTTCCACATGAACGAAAATATATTCTGAATTATATTTTTCATATATTTTATATATTTAAATTATATTTGTGTATATTTTACATATACGTGATTTATAAATGATTCATTGAGCGGCAATGAGTTATAAAAATGATAAATGAAAGAAATATATATTTTATCGAGAAAATATATTTAATATATTGTCATGTCCGCAGCTACATTCTTTATCATTTTACTATTAATGTATTATTCAGGGCATCGCCCACATGCACCAGTGTCAATGCACTGATATTGAGCAATTACACAAAATACCTGATCAGTCACCGCCCTGACGATCGACCCGATCATTAACTTGTATTACCGATTATACGTGTTATCGCTCTATGTCGCAATCGCCTCGCGGAATTAACCGCGTAGTGCCAAGAGCAATGAATGTCAGGTGCAACTATGCATTTACGGGTTCCATGACCCATGCCACCTCTACTGATTTTTGGCTGCGACCGCGTAGCAACCAATAACTATATGAACAGCTAATTAATGCATAGCCGTTGCTCAGTCACGCATGAGCGTCTGCCTGTCCTCAAATTGTTCAGCAGAGCTACGCGTCCGACCTGCAAGTTCGATCATTCTCAAATCGTTTGACGAGCTGCAGAGACACAAGACAAGTTCGCGCAACGGACTTTGTCACCTTCCGGATTCTAATTCATACACTTTCTTTAATAACCAGTTTCAGTAGAGTACACACAGTCAGGCCGGTTCCCGACTCGCGGACGCGAAACTGTAAAGGATCGACTCGTCAATAAACTAATATCATCCAAATACCGAATAAACAACTTCATTCGTGACTCTACCCAATAACCTCACTGCGTTGTGTCTCTCCCGACTATCAAAAGGGCAAAAAAATAGGGAAGGGACATCACATTATATAGAAAATATGAATTCAAAATATATTTTCACGTATAATTTCATCCCTGTGGGCCGGCAGTGAGCACTGTGTTAAAATGTAGAAAAACAAAAAAAAATTTCAATTCACGGTAGCGACCCTTTAATTTCATTGAAATTTTTCTTTTATTTCTGCAAAATATTCTCTTTTTCGATAAACTTCTAATTTTCGCCCGGCACTTATGAAAACTCGAAGTTTTTTTACCATCTAATGATCTGATTTCTGCTTCCCTTTGGGTAATGCATCCAGCTTATAAGACACTTTCCCTAGCTACAGGTAAGTTGTCTGGCAGTATTTTTCGATGCGCGAAGTTGCAGTTGCAGCGATAAACTATACACGGCAAAAGAAATTTTTGAAAAATTCTGAAAATTTTAAAGAATTTTTATCAATCTGAATCATAAACCAATGCTAAATGGAAAATTCAATAAATTTTATCATCCAGTTTAATAAAAATTATGCTATATAGAACTCGTATAACCTAGAACAGAAATTATAAACCTATATTGTAGTTTTTGTCAAGCGTTGAATAATTTTTGAATATAAATGATTTTTTATCTAAAATAATTTTTCTAAACTTTTTTCCGCGACCTATTATTTTGTTTGATGAGATCTTGAAATTCACTTTTTATAATAGCACATCTCCTGTACAGAGTAATTATTTGTTCTGGAAATTTATTCCGACAAGGGTGGGAGAAAGGTTAGAAATTTCTTATTGGTGTTCACTTTATCGCACAGATTGCAAGTTCTAGAAGAGCTTTAGTCCAGAAGAACTAAAAATCACAAAGTCCTATTCTACGCTGAACACAACAAGATCAGCAATTGAAGAGCCGAATGCAATAAGGAAACCGTGCGCGTAGCGCGCGCCATTTTTATACGTTTATTCGTACGGCGCGCTAGTGTTTTTGTTTATTAATATTGTCTTATCTGGACAAGTTTTGCACTAAGAAGTGTGAAATTTTTTAGAAAACATCTTGAGTACCTAAGGAACAACTTTGTCAAGAACGAAAAATTTCTCGACACTTTTTCGATTTTAAAATAGTAAAATAGCGAGTCAAAAATCTCGCAACGAATATTTGAAAAATATGTATAATTATTTGACTGTCGGATATCAACTGCAGTCTTTCATGAGTATCAAACTATTTGTTCATAAATTTTAAAACGTTTCCGGAAATATGGAAAATATTGCGAGTTGAACACAGAAAGTTGATTCAATTCGGCAGTTCTGAAAAATGACGTTTTTTATCATTTATGCATAACTTAATGCATAAACTTAAATATTGTCAATACAAAAAAGTTAAGTATTGTTTCGCTTGACCTATGTAGAAAAAAACAATTGGCCCAGTGTTGGCGCGAATTTGACGACCATCGGCTGATTGTTGGCATTTGAGACTGGCCCAAAATTATCATGTAACAATGTTTTACTCTGGGCCAGTGTTTTTTGCTAATCATTGCCCAGTGCTTTGTGTCAACCATGGCTCAGCATTAAAAAAGTAGTAGCTCACAAATCGTTGAAAAAAGTATTAACATATCAATATATTATTAATTATTATTATTTGTTATTCACTTGAAGTTATTTTATAATTTGATATTCAACATAGTTTGATAGTTCGGAATTTATTCTGAAATTTTGTGGAGTTGTGGAGAAACGTCTGCCTCAAGATTTGATCCCTCCATTCCGTGTTCATCAGAGAGCACTTCAGTCCATTACTCCATTGTCTAAGTTAAAAATTGTCTTCGAAATAAGCTACTTACTTATCAGCCATTTTATATTTACCGAATTTTCAGACATGGTATATTATTACATAGTTAGAAATAATTTAATTGTTTGATGTTTAATGGTCACGAAAATTAATTAACTAATTCGAAATGTCGTTATAAAATAATTGTAGAATTATATTTGTTTAACTATCAATTGTTTATGAAACTTTTATCAACTGTAAATTATTTTTTTGTATTAATACAATTTTTTTTGATATATTAACTGTAACAAATGTAAACTAACGAATATAAACAATTAATATTCTTCAAATGGGTTTAAGAAATTGACTAGTCAACTTTACAAAAGAAGTATTAATACTTAATTAAAATAATTTGGCGAACAAATAGTTAATTTTTTGTATTTATATCTTTTAATGAAAATATTTGTGGCAATAAAAATATATTCGATTTTCTTGGAAAAGTTTTTCAATAAAAAATGAAATAAAAATCAAATTAAAATTAAAAATAAAAAAGCAAAATAAACTCTTGCCATATATTTGCTGATGATCGTGGCCCAACTGTTGTCCAACAATTGGCCGAATGCTGGAACTATCACAAGCCAATTAATATTCTTTCGATTGGGCCGACTTTTTGCCAACGCATAGCCGATGGTCATCCCAACGTTAGGACAATACATTATACCAACCATCATTCGCCAACATAATGTTAATGTTAGCTTGACGGTCGGCTATTTAACGGTACTTTCGTCTCGCCAACAAAAATCTTTGAATCGGTTTGCGTTGGCAACGAACAGACATTTCTACTTGAGATGATAAAATGATGGATTTTAGAATCGGTTGAAACTAACCTCAAAAAAGATCATACATATTTCGATCATTATTTATATACTATAGTAGAAACCGAAATACACGGTTCTATCTCGATCTAATTAGAAAACCACACAGTACTTGTGTGGATCTGAGCACGAAATCTGATCTGATTCTCATGCTGCTTGTAACGCTTAGATTGATCGGGCCCTGATTAGAAATCCTAGTCGTCCTAGTTGGGGTCTGCTTAGAATCACGTCCGATATCCATCATCCGGGCCTGGCGGGGAATCGTCACCAGGACCGAATCGGTTATACAAAAAGCTCCGTCGGGGTTGTCATTTTTTTAAATTAATAACAAAATTTTCTAATCAATTAACTTGTTTCTATTTTGATATTATTTTTTCAGTTATATATTTAACACTATAACCACACAAACAAAAATATATTTTGAAATATATTTCACATATATTTTATATATTTACAATATATTCGTGTATATTTCACATATAGGTGATTTATAAATCACTTATAATGCGGCAATAAGTTAGATAAATGATACATGAAATAAATATATATTTTATCGAAAAAACATATTTAATTTATATAAAAAATATAAATTTGAAATTTATTTCCGCATATATTTTCATCCCTGTGGGTAAACAAATATAATTTGACTCATCATATATCCTTCTTGTACATTTTGCATCGCAATTTTTATTTTATCTTTATATTTGTTTATAAGAAATACAATTTATTCATATATTTTCAAAATTTTTTGACAAAAACTTAATGGAAAAAATAAAGTATTCAATTCGCATTAATTTTCATTTTGATTTATATTATTAATTTATGTAAATGAATGAATGAATTATTTTATTTAGGCCCCGATTCATTTGACACGTGAAACTGATTTCAGATTTCAGATTTAACTTCAGAAGTTAAAATGAGGCCGGGATCCTATTTTCTGACGTGGACGTCTTGATAAATTTCTACTAGGGTAGTACAATTTACTATTTAAGTTATTAATTATTCACATTACTACGATAGAATAATTTCCAAAATTAATTATCATTACTAATAAGAATATAAAAGTATACGGGAGTAAATGACAGTAAAGAGAGTATGCGAGTGTATATGAGATTGGAATTAAAACCTTAAGACGATATTTGATAGAAGAAAGATTAAATTCTGTGTGCCATTGAATTTTTATACTATTTATCATGTACAATCAATTTATCATAATTTTTTCGCTTTATTACATTATTTTGTAAACTTTTTATTGATTTTTTTCTATTACAACGTTAGTCCCTGAAATTTTGTTGGAAGGATAACCACTTATTTTAATCAGCAATGGACCTGATAACAAATTTGTTTGACTGACTTATAACTAAGACATATTTAAAACACTTTTACCTGATCTTACCATACAATATTAAAGACTGTTTTCAAAAATAATCAATTTTTTAAGTTCTAAAAAAAACAAGAGAGCTACAGACTGACGTCTACTGAAAACTTGGTTTCCCTAAAAACTAGAGTTGACTTGAAAAACAAAACAAAAGAGCCACAACCGATGTCTATTGAAAATTCCATTTTTCCGAAAATCTTGAATTGGCTTAAAAAAACAAAACCATAAACCAACGTCTGCTGAAAACTCCCTTTTTCCGAAAAATTCGCGTCGACTTGAAGAAAAAAAAAAAAGTGCCACAGACCGACGTCTACTTGAAACTCGCCCTCACGGACGAAAATATAAACTTATATATAAACTTAATATGGAAAATATATTTATTTTATATAAGATTTATGAAATTCTAAAATATAAAATCAAATGATATAAAATTTTTATATAAATTTTTATATTTTATTTATATTTGATTTTTTTATATTTTAAAGATATGAAAATTTCATATAAATTTTTATATTTTGTTTATATAAGATTTTTTTATATTTCGAGAATATGAAAATTTTATATAATTTTTTATATTTTGAGATTATGAAATTTTTTATATAATATTTTATATTTTGAGAATATATAATTTTTATATAATTTTATATATTTCATTCATATTTTTTTATTTTATATTTCAAGCGTATAAAACTTTTATTTAAAAGTATACATCTCAGATATAAAACTTTCATATATTTAAAATACATTCACTTTATGAGTGTATTTCCCAATAAGAGTATACCCTCAAGATTATCTTTATAGACTAGTGGTTAAGACGCAATTTACCACTTCGGAGCCCCGAGTTCGAATCCCCGAGTACATTCGGATTTCTTTCCAGCATGTAGGATTTTAAACCCATTCATGATGTTGAAATTGTAATTCATATCGAAATTCAATTAAGGTGAAGG
>JAAMPD010003102.1:0-11442 GCA_025266255.1 Trissolcus basalis
CAAGGGATGATTCAACCCAATTTTTTGCACCATTCAATTCCTCGTCCTCAAAATACCCTAAATTAATTTTTTGGTAATTTTCAGACCACTTGGTGATAGGGCTAGAAATTCACCTCAGCCCCCCCCCCCCTTAAATTGCATATTCCTGTCAAAAAATCATTGTATTTTCAATAAGGGACAACTTTCAAATATGACATACATTATTTATATTGTGTAAAACAAATCTATTTTAAAATTTGATAAATGGTTTTTTTACGACAATTTTTAAATAAGCTCGTACGGTAACAGTACGATAATTTTTTCTCGGTCGGTATGGTAGAGAGTACTCAAACGAACGTGCGACCCAGCGACCCTGCTTTAAATATTGGCAGAAGTAATTTCTCTTATAATTCGAACATTTCATGGACAATATTGTCAACATCTTTTGAGACGTGAAAAAAAAACATTGACTTGTACTGTTTCAAATAAAAATTGATTATTAATAATTTGAAGTGTAGTTAAAGTAGCAGCAATGGGTAAACATAAAAAGAGTAAGGACAAGAAAAAAAAGAAAGAAAAACATAGAAAACATTCGAGCAGTTCGAGCAGCGTATGTATATCTTATATTTGAAAATTTATTTTATTTATTATTTATTTATTTATATAATATTCATAATTATTTGATGAATAAAAAGAACAATTTTTAAAATGAATTTTGAATTTTAGAATTCTGACTCTGATGAATGGGTTGAAAAAGTAGTTGAGGCTCCAAAAAATGATCCTATTCCAAAACAGGAAGAAAAAAAAGCGGCCGCTGATCGTGATGAATGGATGAATCTGTCCAGTATAATTCCATGTACTTCCAAAGACGACCTGAGAAAAGCTCGGGAAGCAGAAAAGCAAAAGGAGAAGAGCGCAATTGTAGAAGCCCCAGGTCAATCTGACCGAGAATCAAACCCATACTGGAAAAATGGAGGCACTGGGATGCCAGAAGAAAACAAAAATACGAATGTGATGATGGATGTCAAGTGGCTGAAAAAAAGTCTCAAACGAGCAGAAGAATTTGCTCGCGAAGAGGGAAAATCTTTGGAAGAAGTCGCTGCTGCAAGATGGGGGGTTAGGAATAAAATCATTTTTCTTTAATAAAAATGTACCATCGAAATTACAAATGCAAATTTACATAATGTTCATTCTGTTTCAGTCTTTAGATAAAATAAAGAATGATTCAGGAAGCAGAAGCTCGGTCTGGAGGAACTTCGAACCGTCGAAATAACTACGACCCAAAATCTTTTAGTCATTTCATAGAAGAGATAGATCAAGATCTAGATCAAGGTCCAAATCGAGGGAACGGAGAAGAAGCAATCGTTCTAGAAGTCGAGAGAAATATAGAGATGACAAAGATAACTACAGATCTTCCATGCGAAAGCCAAAAGATGATGATTATTCAGACCACAGGAACTCACGAAGTAACAGGCCGTCTTTCAGGAAACCAGGGAATGATGACGATGATCCAAAACCAAGAGATGATGATTACTCAACTAATAGGAACTCACGAAATAGTAAACCGTCTTTCAGAAAGCCAAATGATGATGATGATCCAAACCAAGAGATGATGATTACTCATCCAATAGGAACTCAAGAAATAGTAAACCGTCTTTCAAGAAACCAAGTGACTATGATGATCGTTATAGCAACAGTAAAAGTTCATATTCGTCAAATTCAAATTCTTCGAGAAATTGGCGAAAAGCTGAGTACAAAAAAGTGAGTAGTGAAGAAGAGAAACCGACAATTAGACAAAGTTCTCCGCCCAGAAGAGAGCAACCGAGAGTTCAGGATGAACCTGATGAACCGTTAACAGAAGAGCAGATGAATTTGCTGGGAGCTAAAATTGTCAAAGCTGAAATTATGGGTCGACATGAAGTTGTGGCTCAGTTGAAGAAAAAGTTGAAAAGGGCCAGAGAACTGCGTAAACAGGCAACAGAGAACAAAAGTGATAATGTTGTTCTCCTTACTAAAACTGATAATAAAGGTAATGTGAGATATTTGAGCCAAACAAGTGAGACGGATGACAAAAATAGTCGCAAGAAGAAACGTGTCGAGACACACGAGCAGAAGGAAAGGGTCCGGTACTTTGCTGATGATGACAAATATTCTTTGCAAGATATGGTAAGTCACGATTTTTCATATGAAAATGAACATATGTTTTTTGTATTGTTCACTGTTTGTTGATCTTTACTTATGATTGTAATTGGTTATTTCAGTTTGAAAAGGAACGTGGACGATCGAATGTGGATGATGATGCGGTATTTACAAAGCTCATGTCAAAGGTACTGCTTGTTTGCTTTTTAAACTAAAAACAGCAACCGTTAGTTTTTGAACTAAAAAAAAATTTCAAACTGAAACTGATATTTTGATTCAAATAATTTAATTTTTAGAAAAATGATATGGATGAAATCTTCGAGGAACAAATCACTAAAGAAAGCTCGAGTTCGAAACAGGATGCTCGCGAACGTATGCGAGCAATCAAAGAACACAAAACCATGACGAAGAGTTTGGACAACTGTCATCTGTGTATAGATTCCGACCGAATGCTGAAACATACTATTATAACAACGGCATCGAAAATATATCTCAGCCTTCCTCCGACCATGTCACTTGTCACTGGTCACTGTGTCTTGTCAACAATCACTCACATCCCATGTCAAATTCAGTTAGACGAAGATTACTGGGAAGAATTGAAGGTATCATTTTGTTTATACATAATTGATTTTTAAATCAACATCATCAATATCTTTAGAATTTAGTTTGAACATGTTTGGTTTCGAATTCTTTTTAGGAGTTCAAGTCCAAGTTGACAAAATTGTTTGCTAAACAAGACAAGGAGCCTATTTTCATTGAAACTTTTGTAAAGAGAAACAAATTTCCTCACATGAAAGTTGAGTGCATACCGTTACCTCGAGATGAAGCTTCCATGGCTCCGATATATTTTAAAGTAAGTTCTGAAAAAGGAATAACGTGTAGACAATAAAATTAATCATTGTATTGAATAATTATTTATTATTAAATTGATATTAATATTTTCAACAGAAAGCACTTTTGGAATGTGAAACTGAATGGGCAGTTAACAAAAAAGTGGTTGAATTCACTAATTTACAAAAGTCTATTCCAAAGGGGTTACCATATTTTGCAGTCGAATTTGCAATGGATGGTGGTTTTGCTCACGTTATTGAAGATGAAATGTTATTCTCTCAAAATTTCGCCCACGTAAGTCAACTAAAATTTTGCAACAAATTTGCATATTTGTATATTCAATATAACAAAATCTAATAATTATTTCACCGATTAACAGGAAATCATTGGAGGAATGTTGGATGTAGAAACAAATTTATGGAGAAAACCGAAACGTGAGAATATCGAAGACATTCTTGAAAAAGTACAAGAATTCCAACAGGAATGGAACAACTTGTAAATTTATTGCATAGTTGGACGAAAAATAGTTTGTAAATATTTTGCAGTACTTTCATTTTGTACAAAAATGAAATAAAAAGATACAGTGTACAGAGTAGAGATAGATTTATTTACACTTTACATATAAAAGTTCGTAACAATCTTAAAAGACAGAGATACATTAATAGTTTTATAACATTCAGTATCACATATCTGTAGTTTAATGTAGGGTAAAATTGAACAGTAGATGAACGATTTATAAAAATGCAACATTCATGACGCCGTAGGTTCTTTTGGCGTTACTTAATACTTTAGTATTTACAGTAAAACATTCATACAAAATTGAATTGTAGTTTTAATTATCGATGTACAATCGATACACGCATGATGCACATTTGTTTAATATACAAACAATTTGACAACAAGAGTTTGGCATGAAGAGCAAATTGAACTGAGGAGTTAAACTTTCAGATTAAACACCATCCCTAAGAACTGGTTATAGTGAATCGTTATCCATCCGTCATAATCTGTGTCGAATTGTCGAAACGCTGCAGTCAGGGACTGAAAACAATACAGTATGAAAATTAGTCACTTCATTTAATTCCATTTTGAACGATCGTTCAAGTTTCAATTTTCCACTTCTATTCCAATTTACCTGCAGCGAAACACAACATTGTATGAAATCATCAAAATAAATAGTTCCTCTTCCTGCTCTATCAAATTTCCTCATCAGAGTATCAATAAGTTCATCAGTCAGATTATAGCCGAATTGTATGAGCGCAGCTTTAAGCTCATTACGATCAATATTTCCACTATTGTCCCGATCAAAAGATCGGAAACAATTTTGCCAATCAACGACGTACTTCCATAGGCTACCGAATTCTTCGAAGTTTATTGTGCCTTTTTGATTTTTGTCAAACATACCTGTAATAGAAAAGTACATCATAATACTTCTTAATCTTTCTTAATATTTAAAATTGAAACAACAATGTTATAATCTTACCGATCATCATTCTGACAGTTTCTGGATTGAAAGGATTCCATGTGCCATTTGACAATGCTTGTTGCAATTCATCTGCTGAGATCGCTCCAGATCTGTCTCTATCCACTCTAGAAACAAAAGATTCAATAGGGAATTAGACAATTCAATTAAAAAGCAATATGTTACGCATAAAATAATAGTTAACAAATAATATTAAATAGTATTATTAACCCGTGGAAAGCACACTATTGCGAATTTGCACCTAAGACAAAGATACAAAAGTACTAATTATATGAATAAGACAAAGACACTAAAAAAAGTGTGCGTTCCATGGGTTAAATAATACTAAATATTAAATAACAATAATAATATTAAATCGACGCTCCTTACGAAAAGCATTCCATTTCAAAATTTTTAATGTTATTTTAAATAGGAAATTTTGAATTGGCATCTTTTTCGTAAGAAGCGTCGAAATTAACAAATAATATTAATTTGGCGACAAATTACCTTTGAAAAACATCCATCAAAAAATCACGAGGAGGCATGGGTGATGAAAATGCCATCTTTTCAGATTGAAATATTTTCCTGAAAATGCATTATGTGTAATATAAATATCTATATTTTCTTATTGTACGTCATTGTAAATACTTATGATATGAACGTTAATTGTAGATTAATCATTTAGCTATTAGTCATTATTAGACCGATATATAACAACGGAAATTAATTTTCGTTTTACAAACAGTGGAACACATGTTGATAAATTGAAAATTTGAAAGTAAACATGACTAATATGTTTTACATAAACAAAAAGTTTTTTAAACAAACATTGAAATCAGTAACCAAATCTGCATTACATTAATTTGCGCTCGAGTTTTGATTAATGAAGAATATTGACGTGTGACGTGAAATGTTGACACGCCTTGGAATATCTGGCGAGTTTTTAAATAAACCACTACCTCAGAGGTTACAGTGATGACGACAATAACAGTTACACTGAGAATTTGAAGATAAATAAATAATTCATCGGCGAATCAAAATTCATGTACAAATCAATTGAACCTATGACGTCATACAATATTTATATGATTTCGCATCACATCGAAATATACTTATCAGAAACATGACGGACGATGTGGTAATGTTAAATCAGCAAATATTTATTTTGTCTAGTAAAAAGTTGGAAACAAATTGAATACTGAAAATTATCAGACACAAATGACTGATAAGAATGAGTTGTTTAAATTTAACCTTGTAAACAGTTTTTTTTAACAGGAACCGCATTAGACATTTTTGTTATGCGTAGTATAAACGTTTATCAATTTGGAAATTATTTTACAAGTGGGATGATCGAATTAATAGAATAGTAGAAAAATACTTACCTGGGTTTACAAAATTTAATATCCAGAGATGACGTTTCAACTCAGTCAAAAAAAAACTTTCTCTTCGAATTATCTCGTGACAGTTAACAGACACACGCGAAAATGGCAAAATGATATGATTCGTTGAAAACAGGTTGGGGAGTTTTTTTATTTTGCTCGAGTTGTGATTCGAACAATTAAAATGTCCCTATGCGAAGGAACTATGTTGGTGGGATATTTACCTGATAAGAAACTGCGCGCAAACGCGGCGTAATACTTTTTAATAGTTGCATTTTAGATTTGAATATTTGTATTTTTTTTTAATGAAATAATTTTATTTAATGGTTTTGGAAAGACTTTTATATTTGGCAAAAAATGACGTCAAGTTTCGCGCCGAAATGACCCGAAGCGTTACGAGCCACAGCGACGCCGACACGAACTCGCTTCTTAGTGGCGCGTGCGCAGAGATTTGAAAATTCAAATTATTGTTTACGTAAAATTTTTTAAGTAATAAACAAAACTCTAAAATCACGAAGAACTATGAAATCGATTGAACAATGAAAACATCAGAATATTGCAAAAATGCTAATTTTTGTCAGGCAAACGTACCTAATACGGTTATAATGTACCTGTTTGTGTTAAGTTTGTTTAAAAATCAATTTTTATGTTGAATAATTATCATATCATAAATTTGAAATATATTTTAAACAAACTTAACACAAATAGGTACACTATAACCGAATTAGGTACGTTTACCTTATTATGTCATAAATAATGAATATAAGAAACCCAGAATAGACGTTGAAAGGTAGTATATATAAAATGTATATATACAAAAATTACACGAACAGTTAGCATATAATTTTTCGGATGTATTTATACATATTCAATTTCTTACATTGATTAACAAAGTATAAGTCTTTTGACAAATTAACAACTATGAGCTTATTTACAAATGAAACCGTTCAGACAAATTCGGAGAACTTAATATAATGACATAATAAGTATCAAAAACATCTTGAAGCGACAACTGACTCGATTGAACAGATGTTCATCATGGATTGGAAAATGGTAAATGAGACTTCTGGAGCGGAAGAATTTAACGTTTGTAAGGCTGGGCAATACAACTCGAAATTCCTCACTACATTTTTACATCTTTTAATGTCTCATTTTATAACATTTTGACATTGTTTTCGAGAGAAACGAAAAAAGGTTTCACCTGCTTTCTTGATTTATAATATTCATTTTCATTTGTCTAGTGTTTTGTTTTCGATATAGTTGTCGCTTGCATTTGTTTGCTACCACTGAGAACAATGAATGGTGACTGTGTTTCCTTTTGTTTGGCTTGCAGTAGTGTCAGGGTTCCCAAAGGAGTGTCGGTTGAAGACATCCGTTTCATCAAAACCTGTTGTTCTGCCTTTTTCATTCGCTTTTCTACTTTATTTTTACCAGGGCCTTTGCCATGGAACTTGTGAGACAAATATCTGAAGGCTTCTTTTGCGTTTAACACATGACCATCGTCATCGATGTATTCCAGCTTGACGTTCGGTTTGTATCCGTTCTTTTCTTTGAACTCAGCAGATGGACCGCTGAATCTATCTCTTCGTCCAAACTTGTCATCGTCACTGAAAAAAAAACCAGTCAAATGTTAAAAAATTAAGAATTTTTAAGAAAACCAATAACCGAAAAATCATAATCATAAAAAATTTAAATGTTTAACTTGAATGTAACATACCCATAAGTTTTATCCTCAATGGAATAATTCTGAGCTTGCAAATGGGCAAACCGAGAAGCAGATGGTCTATTAGTATCTTCCTTCTGTAAGTAACCCTTACTCAATGCCAATTTGAGTGCGCCAGCTACACCTTGATCCAACATTGGCTCTTCGTCTAAAATTGTGGCCTCTGCTGCGATTGGCTGGGACTGCTTTTTGTCAGCCAAAACTGTGTTCCAAGTTCCCCTGCCATCAGATTCATCTACTTCCATTTCTTCTTCAACTTTAATATCTGACGTCTGCTCAAAGTCCTGGATAAAAAAGAATGGGTTATTTAATTTCCATATCATATAATTTTATCAATTCAAGCAAAAAAAAAGAAAATGAAAAAAATATTTACCAGCATCTCTTGTTCGTTGTCTTCTCGATTTCCAGCGAGACCATACGTTGGTATCTCTCCTAGAGTTCGACAAAATTCTGCCGTGGAATCAAGAACGATGCTTCCTGCCTTATTAAGTTCAAGTAAGACATCCGGTTCTTGCTTCACAACTTGAGTAACTTTGTCAAAACTAAGGAGCTTGGATTTATTTGACCGTTTGTTTGCAACGTGTAAATCCCGATCTTCGTAATCCACTTTGACAGTACTTAAATCAACAGTTGGTGCTTCAATGTCATCAGTTTCCAGCTCTGGCTCCTTCTTTGCATCAGGATCCTTTTTTCGTCTCCTACTCCCCAAGTCACGAAGATAATCAGTGCTATCAGTAACCAAATCATCCGCCTTCAGCACTCTGTTTGTTCGTATCTTCTTGACTTTCTTCTTCCTTTTATTGAACTTGGCTAATTCTGACGGATCGTAATACTCCCCAGCTATTCGAGGATCGTCATATTCCAACGACTCCAATCTCTTATTCTCCAGTGATTCTTTCAGCAATTCTATTTTGGTCTTCTTCTTCTCCACCACGGCTTCACCAAGCACGAAGCTTTTTTCTCTCCTTCCGCTGATTTCTTCATCATACTTTGTCAAAATATTCATGCCCGGGATTTCATCTTCATCCATCTCCTCATCGTCTTCATTAGCATAGAAATTAGCTTTCTTGCTTTTGATTTCAACGTTCTTTTTGTAACGTTCATCATCTTTCATATTAACATTCACCAAGACATCGTCTTTGCCTTCCAAAATATCTTGATCCTTTAGAGTTAAAATAACTTGGCTGCCTTCTTCAAAAGTTTCCTGTTAAAAAAAATGTTAGTATTAATAATACACTTATAAAAATTATATTCAATAATGTTAAGTTTGTAATTAAGTAAATAATATTAGTTCATCTTTTGTTTCTTCATGCTTACAATATCATGTTCAACTTTCAAGCCCTCAAATCTTTTTTCCCTGTACGCTCTTCGCCTTTCCTTTTGTACTTCCTCTTCCACCAAACTTCCAACTCCGAATTCTTCATCCATCTGGTCCAACATTTTTGCCTGAAATGAACAAAGCATACAGTTAATAAAATGAATCACTTAATTTGATCATTTTTTACATCAAAACAAACATTTGAATATATAAAACTTGTGTCCTTGACAAAAAACAATACTAACCCTCTCCTCAGCCTTTTTCTTTTCCTCGGCCAACTTGCGGCTCTTTTCAACCCAAGCCTTGGCATCATCGTCCGAATCACTCTCTCCTAATGTCTTGACCTTCAACAAGTTATTCTCAATCTGTCTCTTTTGCTTGTGCTCAGCCAGGCGTTCTTTAATTTTCTCACTCCTCTGTTTCTCCGCAACATTTTGAGCGGGTTTGTGATAAAACTCGCCGTAATCGTCTTTGTATTTTCCTTCCTCCTTTTTTCCATCTTTGTCCCTGCACTCGCTGTCAACTTCGAGAGGCTTCAATCCAAGTTTGGCTCGCAACTTGTTTGTTTCTTCAATTGACAGCGACGCTTGAGAGCCCTCTTTTCTGGGACTGGGACTTCTAGAACGCGATATCTCTGGCGGAGGTGGCGGCGTTGAAGCATGATGAGAGGTTTTAGAGATTTTTGGTGGTGGCGGAGCGTCCACTGAGTCGACTGGAAATAAAATTTGTTCAAAATTAAAACCTGCTGTCATACTGAAAACGAACAGTAAACTAACTTTTTTTTAATGATTTCAAACATTCAATGTTATTTTTATTGTTACTTTAATTTTAGTGTCATTCAATTTTATTTCTATTTGTAAAATAGTACATTATTTTGTGATTCCAAACTAACATTTGGAATCACAAAACTGAAACATATATTTTAAGGTTATGTCAACTCTGTCAATTGTACTTACTGTCGCTATCGTACTCCTTCCTGTCCCTCTTCTTGTGTTTCTTGTGATGCTTATGTTTATCATTTTTGTCGCGTTCCAAAGAATGCGATCTGGATCGACTTCGATGATGACGTTTTTTGGAATCTCGCTCTCGACTTTTTTCACTTTTATGCCTTTTACTGAAACCCATTATATAAGTGTAATGATGGACACTTCAAAATATGAAATTTCGAGTTGGAAAGGTGAATTCAGTTCCGAATTGAATTCTTACGTACAAGAATCACAAAAATCCTCATAAGTTTAATAAAATAATACTCGTCGAACTCGTCACTTGATCACTGCTTAGACACAATCACAACCAGACGCACAAACTGAACTGGCTTCAGGTATACGAACCCAACCTTATATACCCATGGATAAGGAGACGTTTCCATCAAAAGACAAAGATAGAAAAGAATAATATCCCAAACACGTTTCAATTTAATGTTGCACGTCTAATTCATTTTCTGGGAAAATTGAGGAAAATGAAAAAGATGGATAGATAACAAACAAACTATTATGTATATTTCACCAGGTATCTATACGATCACGCGGTTGGAATTCAAAATTTTGAAACTTCTTTATTTTAGTTATTTATTAAATTGTTATTAACACTTTGAAAAAATTGTATAGGTATTTTGTGATTTTGTTTTTTCAAAAATATAAATTAAATTTGTTCGTCTATTAGTGTTTCTATTGTGGGTAATACACGTGAAATTTAAATAACGAAGAAAGGGTCTTGGTATATAGGTAAATAGAATAAGTAAAGAAGAATTTAAATAAATAATTCATCAACAACTGAAAGCGTTACAATTCATATTGATAATTTTGTTAGACACAATAAGTGATTTTTAGTTTTTATCTCACAGGATTATCACTTTTGTAAAAGGGATTACCAAAAAGGATAATAAGCGTGGAGGTATTATTTTTCAAATAATACCTCATAAATATTTAGCATGAAAATTGTTTCCGTACAAATATAAGATTAAACATTGAATTAATTATATGTTCAAACAAAGTAAAAAGTTATTATTTCATAATGTTTTTTTAATTAAAATTAAGATGACACTTTTATCTAATAACAATTTTTTCAAATATTTAAAATTTTAATAATAATAATCAATTTCTTTAATCAGTGCTTCCTACGTTTATTCTAATCTAATTTAAATAAATTAGAATTAATAAAAATAAAATACAATAAACTAAATTCAATACAAAAGTTTGAGAATTTTAATACTTAATTACTACGCAATTTAAAAGTTTTCAAATTACGTTATATGATTATAATTGTAAAATTATTTTGGCTTTTGGATAGATTCAAATTAGTAGTATTTCATTAAACACAATAGATACCCAGCCACCTAGCAGTCATTCTGATCATCTTATCGGCGTAATAAAAAGTGGTCGGCTCGGCTGGGGGGTTAGCACCGTTCGCACAAACGGCGACACGATACGAGACGACTCGAGACGGTAACAGACGGCATAATGGAATATGGCGTACGAACTGCGAAAAACATTTAAATTTGAATAGTAAAAAAAATGTTAATAGAAAAAATTGAATAAAAAGTAATGTTGATATTGTTGTAATTGACAGATTAAAATAAAAAAATGTTATAACAGTTTTCTTTGTAAAAAAAACT
>JAAMPD010003103.1:0-11411 GCA_025266255.1 Trissolcus basalis
TTGTTTTGATATTTAGACTTAAATTTCAGATAATTAAGAAAGAAAAAACAATAACAAATCGATCTGACCAAGAATCAACCGTTTTTAAATAATATTAACCGAGATACAATTGTTTGAGAAAAACTTACCGTTGTCAAATCGCTATAACCGACCAGCGTTTGTGGCGTTTCGACGAAAACTGCCAAAACACGCAATGTTTACATTTTTTCTTCACTAATGCTAGCACCGCTGATATATAAAATCACATACCAACATGCGCGTTAAATCACGAAGAATATTTTTAAACACATATTTCTACGTTTCTTTAATTGCGGATTTTTTTATTATTATGATTTTATCAGAACTGTTCATTAACTGGTACATTCACCCTACATCCTATTGTAAAAGTGAGTTGCGATAATGGAATAATTATTAATCGGTTTTATTTTGTTTCAAATATCTTTTGAAATTATTTTTCTCTTGGAATACTCAGCACAAAAATTAGAAAACCTTTTTTTAAACAACTGCCACATCAACAACTTAAATATGAAAAAATTGATAGTAAAATGTTCAAACAATTGTAAATTCAACATTTTATCTTAGAAATGAATCAATAATTTTCTACATAAATTATCGAGTTATAAATGGTAAAACAAAGTCTGCCCTCTAATTTTTGTGCCGAATATATTTAAATTTTACACGATAGCAAAAGATTGTAGTAATAATATGTATTTCTATTTGAGTTTTATGAAAAAATTGAAAATTTAAACATTTGATTCTTTTAAGTGATTATTTATATTTTCCAGATTGAATCAATGAAAAACTATTTTTTAATTTTTTTAGATGTTTCATTGGTCTCGTGAAAGAGATTCTTGAAACGGTTACTCTTCAAACCAAACATGGATCATGTAAACAAAAGAGAGTTGTTTTTGGAAATAATAAAGATTGGAAAGTTCAAATGACTATTTAGGGTGACAATATTGATCGTCTAATGAGTTACATTCAAACAACGTTAGTAAGTCTTCAATCAGTTGAAATTAAATTTTTTGCAATTTTAATCTTTGTTCATTATCATTAATATTGAAAAAAAATTATTTTTTATTTAGGATATAAATATTATGGGTGCCATGTCATCTATTCGCCACTCGTCTAGTTACGGAAATTTTGCGATGGATTTGACAGCAAAAGATACGTTGGCGAATATAGTCGGTAAGGTACCTATTGCGTCGTTGGAACCTACTGAATATACATGGTGTCAACTGTCAGACATTTTCGCGAATGATTGTGTAGACAGTGAATTTAGTTTTATAATCATTTGATAAATTTATTTAATTTATTCTTGAAATTATTGATTGATGTAATTCAAATTATTTGAATAGAGTAAAATAATCAGCTTACAAAAGAAAATGAAAATTTTCAGTAAGATTTTTTCATAACTTCTTTTAACACAATAGGTTCGTTAGATTTGAAATTTAATTTTGATTTTGAATCATTATTAAAAAAAATTGTATACACTTTTATTTGTTGGATAATTCAATCTGATCAATTTTACTCTGCTGATTATTTTTACCCAGTCTTATCATATATACTAGAATGCTTTTGATTTGTTTCAGTTACTGTTCCTGGGTTTTTGAAAGTGAAATTTGAGAGAGATGAGATGCACAATCAAGTTGAGTACATCGGATGTCTGGCATCGGAAAAATATCGGGTGGAACTTCGTTCGAAGGATCCTAAAGTTGTGATGAAATTCGAAGAGTTGACAGAACTTGAAATACGAGTTTCCGTTCGAAAAAATCGTACCTTATATCATTTGTTTGTATATTTAGCTAACAATATAAAAATTTTGACTGGGACGACTACTTCAGCTGAAATGAGTGAAGATGTTTTTATCCCTGCCATAAGATTGAAAAGAAACGCAGATGAACTGGTAGAATTTCAATACCATTGAATAGTAATGTTTTTTGAATTTGAATATTGAGTTTGACCGACATTTTTTTCTTTTCTACAGGAAGTATAAAGATTCATGATGAATATTTTTTGGTGTTATAAATTGAACGTATCCACGACACGAGTTATATTTTATGAAAAATGTTTGTTTAAAATCTCTTAAATATTGTAAAACTATGTAAAGAAATTTGTTATGTTCAAAATAATCATTAACTGTGTGGTGTATTGGAAAAAAAACTAATTGGAATTAAAAATATGCATTCGGATTTTTAATTTAATTTTTTCAATTTCAGTTTTTCAAATTAAATCCAATGTTTTGGAATTGGAAATTGATTATGATCTAGTTTTTACTTGATCAATAACAAATAGTATATTAATCCAATTTATTATCTCGCTTTCTAAATTTTCTGATTTTACCTGCCAAATGTAGATGGCGCGTTCGGTTCTGTGAAATTTAAATATATTTGATAAATGTAACTGATTGTCGTCCATTTTGTGAGATTTTTCAGTCAAGACTACATTCCTGCTCTCATTTTAATTAATTAAAAAAAATTTTCTGTAGTTTTTTTCTAAGGTAAAGTGTGATTTGTTAGTTTTTAAAAAAATCTAGTCCGTGTTTGATTGAATTTAGTATGAAAATTTTCTCTTTTTTTAAAAAATAATTTTGTGATTTCACTACTGACTTAACCTAAAATTATAGAAAACGTCATCGTAAAATATTATATTATAAAATTTGTTCTAGTTTGTAAAAAAATCTCCACGATGATTGACAAATCGTGTTTCACAAATTCCGAAGCTTTGAATGCTATCGTAGAAAATGATTCTATGTTGTATGTTTTTTTCTTTTTCTAGAGAAATTTCAAGCTCTTTTTCTTTCTTGATTTGCATGAAAATGCGAATTAATGTCAAAAAAGTAATCAGACAATATTTATCAGTAAATTTTTCTTCATTTTTTGGACCAAACGTCCGATTTTTTCAGTTCTTTTCGTCAATTTTATTTTTCTCTCAAGGCCGGCCGGAAGCACAGCAAAGACATGTAAGTGCGGTGTGACAGGTAGCCTGCCGTAGGGGCCGCACCTGTCACCTCGAGTTTTGTATCACTGATAAAAATGTTAGAGACAAGCAATCGCAAATCTGAGCGCAGATTTGCGATCAGAATAAAAATAGATTAAAATAAAACCAAAAGTCGATTTTTTTCATTTACATTAAAATTTTCAGTTTCTCGAATTATGATTGGCCCATGGCAAAAAGAAGGGCAATTGTTAGCGTGCAACAATTGCCTTGTCCTGATTGGCCCTTAAAAAAAAGAAGGGTCGAGAAAGAGCCCGGAAGCTCTTTTCCCCCCATTGGTGCGCGTTCCCCCCCGGAAATGGGATAAATTAACGAACGTCGGGGCGGAACGCCACTTCTGGTTGAGAAATCGCCAGCTCCAGACCTCCAAAGGAGGAAGACACTAAGGACGACCAAGCAGACAAGGCGATAGGTGAGCTGAAAAGCAAGGTAAGAGAATTTTTGACAGGCCAGTGTCGTGCTTGACGAAAGTCGCACACATTAGGGTTGCTTGACGAAAGTCGCACCAGGTTAGGTCGCGTAGACGAGAGTCTAGCGAGTTTGACGGGCAGGTGAGAATCGCCCGGGTGAGTGCACTAGGTGAGAACCGTGCACTCACATAGCATAGAAAACTGCCTGAACTGTCTGAAAAGAAAACCGTTCATCTAAAAATCGTAGTTTTAGATCGTCAAGTCAATTTGCTTTTTCTCGGGTCGTGACCCACTTTATTTCTTTAATTATTAAGCTTTACAAAATTAAATTGATAACATAATTTGATAAATTTAAATTTTGCGTTCTTTCATCATTATCTCTTTAAGAAATTTTTCATCATTTAAGGAAATTCTTGTATTCAAAGTTTAGACTTTTTTCTTAGAAAAAGTCAAAATAAATAAAAGTTTGTTTTGAGAAAAAGAAAAATACTCGAATGAACATTTCCTATCAGTAAAAATTTATTTCAACTTGAAATTATATGGTTGACTAAATCATCATTGTTGTTGACATTAATTATCATTATTCTATTTTTGCAATTAAAAGGATTATTTTTTATGTGACTTCGTGGTGAAATTGTTAACGAACACAAAGGCGGGCAATTCAAATCTCGTAAATAAATTTATAATTTCTTTATGAAAATTTGATGAACAAAAGTGAGATATTCTCCAATTAAATTACTTCTTTGAATAAAAATTGAAATCTTTTGTAATCAGACGACCACGAAAGTCGCATTTGGCGCCCAACGTGGGGCCACGACGAAATCAGAACACCACGAACGTCGCAATATATATCAACAGAGACGGAAGACTCAACCCTGAGCAGGGAGCTGCACAGGAGTATTAAAGCCCTCTTGCGGCTGGAAAAAGTGATAACTGAACTGAGTGTAGATGTGAGGTCGCGGACAGATGTCGCAAAAGACATAGTGTCAAAAGTAGCTAAGGTGGACAATACGCTAGAAACAGCAAAACTAGCCATCGCCCACATGGAGAAGATAATGACAAAGCCTCGTGGCAAAGAGGCCGACAGTCAGACGGAAGCGGAAATTCGGCGACACCAGATTATCGGTGGTGACGATTTGGTCATCGACAATGGGCATTGCAGCACAGGCAAAAAAACTCATCGGAGTTCACCGGAGAAACTCACTGCGAGTTGCATGTGCGTACCGCACTGTATCCGCGAATGCGGTTAATGTGATTGCCGACATGACACCAGTCGACTTACTGGCTGAGGAAAGAGCTAGGATATTTCGGCGAGGGCGAGCTCTACCAGTGGAGATGAGGGCGACTATAGTCAAAGAGGAGAAAAGACGCACGGTGGAATTGTGGTAGCGCCACTAGGGCTCGTGCACGGAGGGAAGATGGACCTACTGTCTTATTCTGGACATAGCAGCGTGGTCTTCCAGGAAACACGGGGAGGTGGATTTCTACCTTACTGTTGCTTCAGAGCATATCTGGAGAGGTTTGGCCTGGACACGTCTCCCAACTATTCAGTTGTGATGACGAGGAAGATTATTCCAATGCTCTCGCTTCACGAAGGAAAAGGCAGTTCTAGATTCAGCTAGACGTGGTAACCCAGATAATATTGTTGGTTTGATGATGACTGATGATGAAAACTGGAAGTGTGTGGTGGACAGCACGTGCACGTGAAGAGACTCCAACAACTCCAGAAGGAGAGAACAAGAGACAGAAGGTAGATAGCTGATCAAGAAGAGTGCTGATAGCCAGTCCGCCCTGGCGAAGTAATGCCTGACGGCCGTCCCCTAGCTGTTAGAAGGAACTAAGGGTTCTTCTAACCCTTGGGTTAGAAGGAACTAAGGGTTTTAGTGGGTAGTCCTTGGACCGAGTCCCACAGGCCCTCGGAGGAAGTCATTAGAGACACGCCTTCGAGGGTGTAGTAAAGTGCATTTTCCTACCCTTGTGATACAAAAACACGTTACACGTTATAACTGCGAGCAGTTATGCTTCTGCGGGGGGAAATTTTATGGAATTTTTGAACTGGTAAAACTTTTGTTGACTATATAAACGAAAGTAATCGAGGAATGTCACAATTATCACGTTCAGTATGTATGGAAGTCATGAATGATCAAAATTTTCTTCCAAAAGATGTATAACTATTATATGATTGAATAATGATAATAGCAATAAATATTTATAAAATGATAATGGGACCGCCTATTACATTTTATAATAATCAGCTAATATCTGTCAAGGTCCCTATCAGAAAATTTTCGAAAGACTCGGATATTTCCGGTAGCACTCGGGTATTTCCGGAAGCTTTTGGGTCCTCTCAGGACTTTTCAAGAGCACTCGTGTATTCCCGGTAATACTCGGGTTTTTCCGGGAGTTTTCGGGTCTTGCCATGACTTTCCAAGAGCACTCGGGTATTTCCGGCAATATTCAGGTCTTTCCGGGGGCCTTCGGGTCCCCGGGCAGGGGAGATCCGCAAAACGCGAGCGAAAGCAATAGTGAAATTAAAATTTCTCTTAAAAAAAATATATAAGGTATGTAGAACCCACATTTGTAGAACAAATAGGCTAATTTTTTTTTAAGCTTTATCATAATGAAGAAATATGTTATACTTCATCTGTGTGTTTGAATTAAAAAATTACTGTATTTATTTACCGAACATATTTATTCATTAAAATGATAATTTGATATATAAATGATGAGAAAAATAAAAATATTTTGAAGTGTAATATTTTTTTAATTGTACGAAATTGATAATTCATTGATCTAAAAATAATTTTAAACTATTAATATTGATTATTTCTTAAAGACATCAAGACCTGAACCTTTGGGACCAATCCACCTCTCGAGGAGCAGTCTGTCCGAACCTTTGCATCCTGAAGGCGTATATCGACAGGATGTTTTAAACGTTTGAACGTCAAGATTTCGTGATCCGAGAACATCGTTAGCTGCTGGGGCTACACTACTAAATCAGATGCGAGTATATTCACTTCGTAGAAGCTCATAAAACGCCTTAAAAACGAACAACTAATTGTAGATACCGTGGCGGGTACATTAATTCACGAGATGGTACATTTGTATCTTTATTTGCCGTGCCTACGCGACGACAAGGGAAATGCCAATCATAGCAAAATTTTTAAATGAAAATTAGAACGATTGGTGGTTACGTTCTGATGATGTCAGGAAAAAAGCCGAGGAGGTTTTTCTGACACTCAGAACATAAACATCTGGTTGTGCAACAACTGTCACGGTGTTCGCGAAACGCCACTGAATCAAGCGATCACGATAAACTCTGTTTGAGCGCGTCATAAATGGTGCAAAGGTGAAGGCAACTGGGCTCTAATAACAGAACGAGAGATCGAGAGGTGGACCATGCGGCGAGCAGCTGAAAGGAAAAAGAGACTGAATAATTTTTTGTATTTATTCAAATTGACATACATTTGACAAGTATATATATTTAAATATGTAATTCGATCGAAAAATGTTTCATTTTCTGTAATTTCCTTGAATAATTGTTTGAATAAATAAAAAATATAGCAAAATTAATCTAGCAAATTATTTAAAAAAACACAACTGATTATATATTAATTATATTTAATTTTCAAACTTTGGATTCTAATATATTATCATCATATTATGATATATTGGTATAAATACCAACACTACCCTCTGAAAACCCGGTTTAAAAAAAATTGAAAAGTAGGAGTTAATTTTGAAGATGGTCCTTTAGAGAATTGTAACCAACAATTGACATCTTTTAAAAAATTTATGACTCATTTGGATTGCTCTTGATGTTTAGATTATAGAGTTAGAGAATTAAAGAGGTCAGTCTTAATTACGGTAACCGCGATCTGATCAACCCCACCGTACTGGAAGAGTTCGCGAAAGGGTTACGCACCGAACCTGTAATGTTGTCCACTGACGCCATCAGTAGATATACAAGGAGAGTTCTGGACCACTAAAAATTGGTTTGGAACTCTCATACGTTTTTTGGGAGTGGGGGTAAATTTGATTCGCGGCTAATGGGGGATCGGGTTCCAATATATGAGTCTTGTTGGAACGTTTATTTTTAGAAATGATTAATTGCTTTCTCTGATTAATGTGGGAACCTTGTTCTTTTCAAAAATTCATGTGTTATTCAAGGCATAATTAGTCAAAAATAAACAAATGAGACATTTGAAATGATACAAATAGAGAATTTCACCCCATTTTTGATGTGTGATTTATTTGTGAAAAAATGCGTGAGAAAGTGGTACGAAAGTTGAATCTCCAGAAGTGATTAAATGATCAATGATTTTTTGTTTCTGAAAATTTGAAATATTTTCTGAAAATCTCATAAAATTAAACTTAGAAAAATCTGTCTAATCGGACTTAGAAAAAATCCATCAAATTGAACTCAGAAAATTTTTTACACAATTGGGTTTGTAAATAAAAAGTGATAATATGTTAATATATAATAAAAAGGTGAATATAAAACTTCAAATAAGGTAGAAACAAATAAAATTATAAACACATTTCAAATCATAATTTTTATCATTCTATTTACACTTATACATTGATTTTTACAACCTTATTCTAAATGTAATTCTCTAACATTCAGGTACGAAATCACTCCAACTGCTTATCTCATCAATACCCTCGAACTAATCATCTTCAAACATTGCACACAATTCATTCTCAGTTTATTTCGTTTAATATTTGTGTATACATAACATTCAAACGTAATAAATGATCTTCAACAATAACAGCAGATTTCAAGTCAGTAACATTTCTATTAGTGATATTAATAAAACAGTTTAATGATTCTAAATTTTGATTTAAAATTTTCAAATTGTTATTAAAATTTGTTATGGTGCTGTTAACGTTGCTTATAGTTGATTTAACTACTTGAATTTGTGATTTTAATAACAATTCCCATTGTTTTCATTTATTTTCAATATTATTGAAAGTTTCATGAATTTCATTTGCATCTGTGTCTAACGTTCCGAAAACTGTTTTCCGAATTGAACCTCCTAAATCGAACCACGAACGTTTAACACGCTCGTGGCCCATCAAAGTTTTTAAAATTTTCTTTTTATCCTCAAAAGTAGGTAAAATTTCGCGGAAAATTTTTACTTCTGAATTGCATTTCGATCTGATCCAAAAATGCATATCGTGACATAAATTTTTGGTTTCTTTAAAATTAAATTCTAACAAATCAATTTTTTTACTATATGTTCAATATCGAAATGTGTTAAAAGTTTCCAAGTACTTGCTACAAAATGACTTTCGCCAATAAAATCATAAAACCATACCATATACATTAGGGTGATCATTAATATGACAATGTGCGAATTTTGAAGATGTCCACCCGGATTCTGGTATAGTTTGATGAAAAAAAAATGTTAGAATTTTTTCAGATTTTTTCGAACGTTTAAATGCTTGCAAATGAGCGGTTAAAATTTAACATGGGTTTTAAACGGGATTTTTGAACGTTGAGAGCCTTTTCAACATAACTTTCACTGTTTCCAACGTAATAATTTGAAAATCGACATACTTACGTTTTAAAGGTCGCTGAACAAGAATATGATATCAAAAACCATGTTTGTGCAATACCTGTAGGTGGAATATCGCTTCATTTTTAAACAAAATTCATAATTTTTTGTTAAATTTTCAGTTCTCAAAAAAAATTGTTATAAATCATCAGGAGTATCATTTTATAGGTTTTTTGGGTCGCTGATTTCAAATTTGGGTTCAAAAATCGATTTCTGATGATATTTAATCGAAAATTGATATAAACATCTTCTAAATGAAAACTTGTTATTAAATAATAAGATTTATTGCTTCGCTTAGTAATAACGCCAATTCAACATGACAATTACTGTGAATAATCAACAAATACAAAGTTGACTTTGATTTCAAATCAAATTAACATCTGATTTCAAATGATAGCGTTCATCGCTGCACGCCATCTATCGTCACCGTATCGAGTAAGAACAGGAACATTAAAACTGAAGGTGGCGCGCTTACCAAGAGATACTCGACTACATATTTTGTGTGTGCATTTCGGTGTTTGATGGCCAGAAGGACAACCGTCCAGAGCCAATAAGAAGAAGAAGAAGAAGAAGATTTTGTGTGTGCCGCGTGTGTAACCTTTAAACTATCGTGAACTCATGAACAAATTATGGCTGAAGCGGCTTCACGAGACAAATATTTTCTTCGCGAGAAAGTCCCTTTAGTTGGAGTGACCGACTTCCAAATTGTTGGGAACAAGTTGCCAAGCAAAAAAGATGTGCTGAAAGTGTTGTTCTATAACATCCGTCATTTAAATTTGTCTATACGCGACAGTGCTTTTTTGGTTTCGAAAGAAGTGTTGTTATTCTGGGAGAAAGCAGGAATTCCTGCCCAAACAGTACAAAGATGTACTGAAAAAATCATAAAACTTCACGAAGAATGGCGAAAGGTGCGGACGAATCCAGGAAAGGAGCCTGCTAGAGTCCATGAGACTGAATTTCTTCAGAGTGTCGAATTGTTATTTGACATCGCTAAAGCTCCAGAATTTTTGAAAAATTTGAGTCCAAAAAAATCGGCATTTTTGGAGGGCCAAAGACAACCGCAGAGATTCGGAGTAATTGGAAAAGAGAAATCCGTGGGCGAAGAAAAAACGGCCAATCAAGAAGCGAACCCGTCTCTTGAACACAGATTACAAGAGCAACGTGAGAGAGAAAAAAGCTTGATAGGTAATTTTTTTTTCTATAACTTTTAACTGAACTTTGTCGATGATGATAAGGCTCGTTCAAAATTTAAAGTTTAAACACCTTTGAACCTTGAATTAGTTCAAATGTTCGAGAGGTCCAAATGAATAATTCAAAATTTAGATGAAAAAACTAAGCTTATTATTTTGATAATTTCAAAACCCTATTACACAGTAATTAAACATTTTTTATTACTGAAAAAAGTTATCAACAGTTAAACAATTAAATTTTCTTTACTATTATCTTTGTGAAATCTTGCATTTTTTTGAAAGTTTCAAAAATCGAAACCCAATTACTATAAAAGTCTTCATTTATAAAAATTGAAATAATTATAAATTGTTACATTTGTCAAAACTAAACTTATTGCTTCATTAACTTCAAAATCTTATTTCACAATAATTTGACATTTTTTATCAGTAATAAAAATTATGAGCAGTTCAACAATTCAATTTTCTTTACTATTATCTTTGCCAAATCTTCCATTTATTTTTCCGGAATGTATTAAAAATCTGAACCTTATTACCTGAAAAGTATTTATTTGTAATGATTGAAATAATTATAATCAGTTGAACTTAAAAAATTATACTCATTGTTTTCATAACTTCAAAATTCTATTACACAATAATTTGACATGTTTTTCAACTAAAAAACGTTATAAGCAGTTTAAAAATTCAATTTTTTTTTAATATCATCTATGCAGAATTTCTTCTTTCTTTTTTTATTTACAGGTGACGTAGTCGAACTCGTACGAAGTAGCGATAGCAGCCAACATGACACTCCAACTAGCAGTTATTCGTTTGAACTGTCACAAGCGGGTCCGTCGAAACCTAAGCAAAGTCGGGGCACAGTTCCAGTAGTAGATGACACGTTAGCTTCGACGCTGGACAAAGTCGGGATCTCCAATCGCAACGCCATGCGGATCATAATTGCTGTTGCTAATGCATTAAACGTTGATGTCAATACATTAGCAATTTCGCAGGGTGCGATTCGGAATAGTCGAATCAAATTTCGAGAGTCGATTGCGATCAAATCGAAAGAAAGGTTTTCGACAATGGATCTCTCAGCAGCTATCTTACACTTTGACGGGAAGCTGCTGCAAAGTTTGACTGGGATGGAAAAAGTTGACCGGATAGCAGTCATTTTGTCATCAGGAGATGAAGACAAAATTTTGTCAATCCCTGCAACGGAAAAATCCACTGGAGTTATGCAAGCTGACGTTCTGTATGAGGTACTGACATATACT
>JAAMPD010003104.1:0-11355 GCA_025266255.1 Trissolcus basalis
GTTTTTGAGATCAAGTTTTATTCCATCTGACTTGCGATATCGATAAAGTAGTTTTTCAAATAAAGCAAACACAATTATTGTAAATTTTGTACTTAAATGGACGCATTTTTGTATTGTAAAATTTGTATTTAAAGATTAGTCTCCGATATCGTTATCGAGACACGTGTTTGCAACCGTCATTTTTTTGAATTTCGATTTATCGTTCTTGTATATTGAGACATGATTTTAGTAATTGAGTAACGTATTGCGTATTGTATTTTGGTATTTTTGTAATTTTATGAACCAATGAGAGAGCCAGACAATTATTGTATTCCAGTATTTAATGTATTTCGTGTATTTTTGTATTCCGGAAGAGTCGTATAGTTGAATTGTTAATTTAAATCTGTCCGTGGTGACCAACCGGCTATTTTTTATTTTATTTTGTAACTAGAGGACCATTTTCGTTATGAATGTATTGTAAAACCGGTTCGAACAATTAAGTTTTTTTTTGTTTTTGTGATACGTAAGTCCTTATTTTCGATTTTCGCTTGTAATTAACCACTAAATGCAATCGTTGCCTAGTCTTCTGAGTCAGATTCCGTATACAGGACCAACCCTTATGAGATTCTGAGATTTCGTTTGTACGTTAACTTTTGAGATCCATAAGTTAAGTTTCTTCCAACCAATTGGGCAGTGGTTTTCGATAGCGATAACTTAGATATTCTCGGTTTTGTTGAATTTTTTTGAGCATTAATTGAAATAACAACTTTTTAATCGTTATCGGGAATTGCACTTGCAAGTTGCTATCTGAGTAGGACAACTCTTATTTAACGTCGCGAGGAGTTTCCTTACCAGCGCGAATGTAACGTCACAAAATATAATTCATTGATTCAATTCAAATAAATGATAAGTTATTTGTTAAAGTCTGTAACATAGAATTTATATATCTATGTACAAGTGTGTTCAAATAAAATCTTGAAATCTAATTAAAAACAACAAAATTGAATTTTGATTATTTATCCATTAATAAATATGATTACTTTTCAATTATAATTCAATTTTTGATATTTATCGAACGAAAGTACTCGTTGGAATTCGTTTATGATTTCGTTTGGACGCGTCACATTTTCCTGAGAAGAAAATGGCATTTCAATCACATTTCTTTTTTGAAAAACTTTTTCCATTTAGAGTCTCGACTAGATTATTCAGTTTGGCGATTTCTTTTGGTTTGGAGGAGAGAGAATCGTCTGCAGGTCGTTTTTTTATCTTCTGAAAAATGTGCATCGAAATGACGGAAAAAGTTGAACTAATTCTAAAAATAACGCTTTTCCTTCAATTGTTTTCTTACATTGAAGGTTTAGTCGTATATGGGACAAGTTATTTGAGCGGTCTGGTCAGCTACTTCAAATTTTATGCTTTTGACAAATCGTTGTAAATCACCAGGATACGAATGGCTCTTAATGATATTATTGACCTTCTGTCTATCAAATTCTAATGAATATTCTTTCAACTGATGCATGTTCTCCTTCCTTCGGTTGATTTCTTTAGAAAAACTGTTTAGATCATTTTTGGCAATAATTTCGATAAGAGACTTCGATGTCAACTTGTCACCAACCGTGAATTTAAATCCTTTCGGGTTGTTTACAAAAGTGCCATAATACTTGTCAATGTTATGTCCATCTTTGATGAACTTAGATATATAATCGAAGTACTCGTCTGACCGAACGAATTTCTCCACTCCTTTAAATGGGAAGTCTTCATCGCTATCTGCCACTTCTTTGAAAGTGGACTATTCAAAGTTTATTAAAAAACGTGAAAATTCTTAGTGTGGTTAACGATCACGATATTTATAATGATATATCTTATAAAATATTAACAATTATTAAAATATATAAATGTGTAAACAAATTAAGAATGAAAAAATTATTCGCAAATTTTAGATTGTTTATAAAATATAGAGAGACTGAATAGAAAAATTGCATACCATTCTCTGATTCTGTTTCACAATTATAAATCTTGTATCGACACTTTTTCTCTCCTTATTTTTAGTTAAGAAACCAATTTCTGTAATGTTCGATAAAACGATTCACTGAAATATTCAAAAATACGTTCCATTAGTAACACAAAATCCAAACTTGCTATAACTTTACTACATTGATAATAATTAATAACAACTTGCGCAAACCATGTTGACACAACGAATACTGTCAGTGTTTCTCTTCAACGAATCGCTGAAAGATTTCCGAAATGACTTCAAACAATCAAAAGAACAGACAGATCGTTCTTGTTGAAAGCAGTCAACATTTAAAACTAACTACTAGCAGAAAACTACAACTCAACTGAAGTTAGGTCAATTCAAGTCACACTTGTATAAATTTTATTGAAAACACGGCACAAAAAAGTGCAGAAAGACAACACCACCTAGCGGCACTTTTTGGCACTGATTGCCACGTTTTTGAAAACTTTGCAAAAAAAGATGTTTCGTTCCAAAATCGTTCATTTTTAAGACAATTTAACAAAAAAATTGCATCAAAATGAGAAATTCATGAGCTAGTCTTTTGCTACTCTCGAATTGTTTTTCACACACGCTACTCCCCGCTACTCTCCGCTACTCCTCATTACGTTTTCCGCTACTATCTGCAACTCTTCGCTACTCTATAAATGAGTCCTGAGTTGTCGACCCCTCGAGTAGTATAAATAATTTATTTTTTTTAAAGAAATATTTGCTAAATACGCGGGCAACGGTTGAGTTTGTAAATTTATATCTCAAAGAACTTTAAAACGCGACGTCACAAACATCGGGCAGTTAACAGGAAGTCGAACCAAATTGAAATTTTCATTCAGATTACTATACGAACACATCTCTGTACAAATCCAATGAAACTTTTTTGCTTCGATATACAATTTAATTTCTGAATCTCGGCACATCCTCAGCTGGGCTACGATTTGTATTTTCTCTATATTTTTTATATAATGAAAATATGTTGGTTTAAAGTTTGAATTAACGATGTTCTTATAGAGATTTGAATGAGAATTATAAAATTTTATCTGAATCGCTTTCTAACAACACTACAGCTAAATTATCTGAAAAAGATGTTCTTTCCATTTCTACTATATAAGTCTACTAATATAATTAAAGTCGTTTGAAGAATTTTGTCTGCACAGTCTCGATCATATCCGTGTGAGCAAAACCCTAAACTACACTCGCGTACATCAAAATCGACGTAGTATGTCAGAAAGTGTAGTTTTCGTTCCCCACGAATCTGACTTGCTGTTCGCTGATATCGATAACACTTTTCCTGATGCCAAGTGCGCTTCTCTGATTGTATCTCTAGCATGTACCAAAAATTTACCTGAAGTGAAAAAAGTAACTCCGAGATATTAAGCTGATTCAATTTATTTTAATGTGTCCTTCTTCAAAAAAATTTGTCTAAGTTTAGCATTTCTAACGTTTTCTAAATTTAGGTAAAATGTTATTTTCATAGTCATGTTCAGCTCTAGTGGTAATTTTCTTTAATTTTTTTTGTTTGAGTTATACTCTAAATATATGTTTCCGTCTGTTTTGTTTGTAAAATATTTCTCAAATGATTTATTTGCTAGTTTCTTTTTTTCACGACAATCCCGATTGTACCAAGGTTAATTTAGATGTTTCAATTTGTCCGGTGCGTTTATACGTTGTCATAGAGGTCTCTATTAATACTTTTTTTATAATTTTGCATAAATTATCTGAAACTTCATTAATATCGTTACTATAAAACATGATGATATTGTGTTATGACATTTGTTGTGTATATTTGAGTTGATTAACTTTTTTCCATTTGAAAGCCTTCAAAGATTTTTGATCTGTAGTCTTTTGAAGCTCTGCAATGTCACGTAAAAATACATCAAATTGAGATAACAAAAAAACACTTTGCCGATATTTTCAAAAAGCTTTTCGACAACACCTATATCGATCCCTTTAACGCACCCCCGAGGAGAGAAAGTGGGAGGCAACTTCAAAAAGTTAAATTGGAACCCTTATTTTTTATTGCAGATTCGGATTCTGTGTTGAAAAGTAAGAGTTTTGAAAATAGATATTAAAAATAAGTTCTATTCGAACTATTTTTCTAGAATCACGTTAGATGTCGCTGTAGTTGCAAATTTTTGATGGATTTTGCAAAATTTTCAAATTGCGATAACAGAGATCAACTAACTAATCTAACGCGATTTCAGAAAAATAGCTTGAATGAAACTTCCTCAATTGTGAACAAAGAATCCGAATCACTGACGTCACTGACGTAGTGACCTCACTGACGTCAAACTCGTTCTTCTCGGAAAAGTTGTAACTTCAAATGTTATTGCCTGGTGGTCGCTATGTGTGTAGTGGTCACTGACTTTTCACGATACCACAGATGTCACCAGATTATCAGTTGCAAATGTCACATTGATGACAGCAGAATTTCCATTCTTCATGAATGTTAGGATATCACCAGAGTTTATTACCACAACATTTAACGTTGAAAGCTAATCGAGGAGGCATTATTTTTGCCTGTTGGTCAATCTGCTTTTCCAATTAGTAACCTAAGCATTGATATCGCCTGCAATTATGGCAGGTCGCTTGCCTCGGAGTTCGTTTGTTAGTTCGTCCAGCAAATATTGAAATTCCTCGAGGGTTGCGTTCGGTGAGGCGTATACGCTACAGATATAAGTATCTCTCACCTTGACGAATCCATTTCATTCCAATGTTTGTGTCATCTGGATAAAAAGACGTTTGCATGCCCAAATAGCTGCCCTGCCTGAGCTGTCCGCCAACCATGATCTTAAGTTCTGGATATCGCGATATTGCTCGCAAAGTATGGCAATATCGATATTCAGTTATCGGGTAGATTGCCAGAAAAGGACTTGGGCTGCTTCAAAGTGGTTTAGATTTGATTGGAGGAACATCATCTTCTTTGTTTTGTCGCATCTGGTATTGCCTGCTGATATTGAGGACAGTTGTTACACACTACCGGTTCGATAGTTTGTATTCTTCTTTTCGTTGTACAGCTTCATTTCGAGCTGTCTGCTCCAGTTTTTGCGTCTTCGGCTTTTTCAGCATCCTAGGACTGTCTACTCTTTTCTGTTGGAGGGAGCTCTGCATTGCTCTCTTTTTTTTAGGGAAGTTGGCGGCGCTGCCATCAGCGATTCCGCATATGTTTTGAACAAATGCGGAGACGTTTGACTGTCAGCCTCTTTGCCACTAGGCTAAGTCAAAGACTTTTGTACGTGGGCAATGGCTAGTTTTGCCATGTCTAGCGTGTTGTTTGCGATCACCTTCTCAAGCCTCAAAAAGGCTTTGATACTCCTGTGCAGCTCCTTGCTCAGGGTCAAGTCTTTCACCTTCATTGGCTTGTTTGTGGACTGAATCTTCAGCTCTTTTCCCAGGTTTTTGAAAAATTCGTCCATCATAATTTGTTGTTCTACAGGGGGCACGCCAAAATAATTGGGAGCGGGATACCCTCAGCCTGGCATTGACCTACCCCAGTTCCCTGAGGCCCAACCTTCGCTTTACCAGTCCTGGAATACACGGACAGACTGGAGCTCGCCCGGGGCAACAACTGAGTCCGATCTCCGTGTCCAATGCGTACTTCCTGATCAAGGTCCGAAGGGGCTGGCCACTTGTCGTACACCGCAGTATCATATCGACAGTGCAAGCACACATCAGCCTCGCAAACCATCAACGAGGCACTCCCAATGAACTGCGGCGCACACCAATCGGGGTTTTATATCGGACTTTAACCATACCTTAGCCTTTGGGAAACCAATCCCTCCCTGCAAGGCAGCAGATTTAGTTTTTTTTAAACGTTGTTTGTGAACAACGAAGTTCAGTCCTTGATACGTTTTTGCAATTGTCATTGTCTCTGCAGCAAGTGAGTATGTGTCTAGTACAATGTGTATAACTTAACTTCATGCTTTTGTAAAATGGGGGACATACAATTATTTTGCAATGATTTTTTTGTTTACACAGGGAAAGAGGATCTCAATATTGATTTTGAATCAATTGAAAACGGTATATAAATCGAACCCAATGACTCACCGAATTGCAGTTGTAAAAAGAATATTTTATTTCATTTTGTTTGATTTGTTGTTCATGAAATAAAAATTAAGTCATTTTAACTGATTATTTCTTTTTTCTTTTAGCTGGGTAAGTATCTTGTTAACTAAATTCATTGTTCAACAAAGGCCATTAATAAGATTTTCTATTTAATTTATTTCATTATTATTTTTTAATTTGTTTCGGACGTTTCATGCGTACGTTTAATAAAATGAACCAAGGTTCCGACATATTATGTACAACCTTTACAACGTACACATAAATTTCATTTCCAGCGCCTGTTAAATGGGATTCTTCGAAAACCAAACTGATGATTAAAACGTACATGGATATGCAGGACCGATTCAATAATAAACGTATCAAACAACAATTGAGTCAGGATGAAGTAGCGTCATTGATAAACGTTTATGAGATCGACGTTACCAGTTCTAAATATAAACAACATTGGAATCAGTTACTAAAAACTTTCAAGAAGATAAAAGATCACAATTCAAGAAGTGGTTTTGATCAAAAGGATCGGAAATTCTATCACAGAATGAATAAAGTCCTTTTGATCATACCTGAAATCAATCCTGTGTCGTTGGCATCAAATTTGATGTTAACGTGGGTATTACTGCGGTTATGAAAATTCGATCCACTTTGAACTTGAAAAACAATCATTGTCGTTAAGTGTAATATCAGATATTATATTATGAAGGTTAGTTAACACTATTAGATGATAATATAAAAATAAATTAGATTTTTAAACCTTAAAACAATTTTAATATTGGTATTTTAGTGACAAAGCTTACATGCTGGTATTATAGTGGCGCTGCATGTATTACTGTGTACGAGCTACTGCGGCTGTGTGAATTATTGTGTGCCAATTACTGCAAGATTTTTAATGCATAAAAATTTACGCTTAAAACCAATCTTGATTAAATTTATTGCCAAAATTGAAAAATTTTAAGTTAACATACTCAAGCTAAATCATTTGTTTTTTTACCACAAATTTTCGTTTCAATCACATTTTCAGTATAACTAAATTTCACGCTATTTTATATTAAAATTTAGAACACAGCCAGTGCATTTATTTGTTTAGTTCCATCACATATTTTGCTTTTATCAATAAATTGATAACATTATATTTTGGGAATAAAATTAAATAAAGAATCATTATACAACGTTTTTTTTACGCTTTCCCTATTTTTTAACCTTCTTTGCATCCGACTTGTTACTATTCTTCATTTTTGTGTACGTTCTCTTTCAATTACAAACATAAACAATGCCTACAACACTACTATCACCGCAAATACACTGCAGCCTACGCTCAAAATGAGGTCGTTATGTTTACATAGTTTACAGCGCGCCACCGTTGACCAGAAATCCCACCATAATACATGCAAGTGATAAAATGTAGTTCGCATTACTAATTCGGCGGTTGATTTTTTGTAATCAAAAGAAATTATATCAATCAATAGTTTATTCGTTTAAAGGGTTTCCCTTGTAACAATGAGTACAAAATAGCAGATCATATAAAGGTTTACGATTTCTCAGTTATAATTTCAATTATGTACAGAACAAGAAGTAAATATACAGACTCTATATAAAAATGAGAAAGGTAAAGAAGTGAAAAGTACAGCATAAAGAATATAGTAGACAATAAAAGTAAATAAATATAGAAAGGTTACATGGTGTTCTCGAATATGAGGTAAGAAGCCAGCGTTAGGTTAGAGTTTAAAGTGTCATTAATTCAAACAAAAAATAGCGTAGACAAAGACAGTTTGTATTGTAATATACAATGTTTTTATTGACTTGCTGGTCGGCCTGAAGGGCGAGAAATAGTAAATTATTGACTTCAAAAGCGTTAGTTCCAATAATAGGAAAAATAAAATGTTGGCGAAAGTGTTTGTAATATGAACAATAGAAAAAAAAGTGCTCGAAATTCTTGATTTGAATTTTTTACAATTTAATAGCATGATAATTTAATTTGATTCCTTATTGAGAGAGACAGAAAAAAAAGTTTTCGTTTAAGATTTTAAAGTTGCCTTCGTCCCTGCCCCCACCCCCGGGGAGGGGGGGGTCGAGAAAGTACCGTTGAATAGGCCTTCAAAAAATATTCAACACGTGTTTTTTTGTTTTTCTATTTCGTTTGGAATTTCTCGAAATATTAATTTTTTGGGATTTTTCAAGAAAAAATTTATTTTCACGATTACAGCGCCATCTTTCATAATTTTGATAAAATGTTCACAATAAAAGTTACTTATTTTGATGCAAGGAATCCAAATCTGTGATAAAAAAAAAGTTCAAAAAAATAAAAATTTGAGTTCTAGGGTTTTTCCTACAATAAATTTTAAATTGAAATAGTTTAAATTTTTTCTTATTTTATATTTTCCCGGTAATAAATATTTTCTATTTTTTTCCGGTAATAAATATTTTCTATTTATACTTGATATTAGTACATTTGTGCTGTCGTCTCAAATTCCCCATCTGCTTATGTTTTTCCAATCTCTTTATTTTACTTTTGTTTTCACTTCTTGCTTTTTGAACAGAAAATTTCTTCTATCAGACTTCATATTTGTAATAGTATTCTGTCAAATAGTTTTATGACCGAAAGCAGATGTTGAATTCGAACGACGCACAACTTAAGAATTTAGTTTATGTACTTTAAGATTTTTTCTTATCGCTAGAAACAAAGGGTCACTTTTCCGGGACCTTAAATTTTCTTCCGCCCTACTACTGCCAGTGGAAAATTTTTAGACCTTAAGCGTCAGTTACGCGGGAGTTCACTGAGTTTCGATACGTGTTTTTATTATCGTTTATTTTGTACCGGAATGAAGTTTATTGTTGACAACCGAATTTGTGTCCGCGTGTTATTCACCCATCACCTTGTCCCAACATTGGTGACCCCGACGTTATCCGTACGTGAGTTTTATGAGTGACAATGTCGTAGGCGAGTTTTACGCGTCATTTTCGGACAACACAGGAACTGAACAGACAACCGTTATGTCGACGCCACCGACTGAAAATAGGATAAAAATTCCACCGTTCAACCCGTCGAATTTTGAGGTATGGCTCGCCCGACTGGTATTACAGTTTAAGAGTGCTAGTGTAACGTCCAGCGAGGACAAGTTTCGCGAGCTCGTCGGGAGGTTGGACGATCGGAGTGCCACCAAGGTCCGCTATCTGATTTTAAAGCCGCCCACAGAAAAGCCCTACGAAATCTTGAGGGACCAACTGCTGCTACGCCTGGGGACGTCACAGGCCAAGAAAACCCGATAACTTCTTGAGCGCGAGGATATTGACGATCGGACGCCGTCACAGTTCCTGCGCCACCTGAAACAGCTTGCTGGGGATACGGCTTCAGACGAAATTATCCGTACTTTTTGGTTGGATCCGATCAACCCGTTCGTCCGCGGAACCATCGCCGTGCAACCCGGCTGTAGCTTGGAAGACCTAGCGAAGTCCGCCGATTGTGCTATGGATGCGATGGGGTCGTTCATCGCCCATCAGAGACAAGTGTGCACAGTGTCAAAGGTCAGTGAGTGCTCAACGGACAGTGTCGAAGAGCAGCATCGGGAGATCTGCTCGCTTCGCGCGGTTCAACCCGAAGCGTGCGGACGCCAGTGGTCGCGCGGACGCCAACAGTCACGCGATCAATCTAGTTCGCGTAACCGACCACGCTTGCAATCGTCAAACCGATTTGGTGGTTTGTGCTGGTACCACCACCGGTTCGGTCCCAACGCACACAAGTGCGAAAAACCGTGTTCGTTTGACGAGAACATCTCGAGTGTGGGAAACTCCGCGGGCAGTCACTAACGGCGGCAAGTGAAAGTTGCCCCCCCCCCCCCTGTGCGCCGCTTGTATATGACGGACCGCGATAGCAAGTGAACTTTTTGATCGATACGGGTGCCCAATTAAGTGTTTTATTATCGTTTATTTTGTGCCGGAATAAAGCTTATTGTCGACAAGCGAATTTGTGTCCGCGTGTTATTCACCCTGTCCCGACAGAGTTATTTTGGCAATGAATTTTTCTCGATCTTATCTTTACGTACACAACTTTTGGAGACAAAAAAAATTTTTTAATAAAATTTTCCGTAAGAATTACCATTTTTATTCACTATTTCAGTTCAAAATTGATCAAATCCAATAAACTCATTTTCAAAAGTAGCCAAGTCCAATATTTTGTATCCAAAATCAACTGAACTCATTTTTTACGATGAAGTTCGGATAAAATGATATTAAATTTCATATGTTTCTCAAAAATTTGATTTCTTAAGCTGGCGTAATTTGGAAATATCGAGTAATATCACTTTCTTTGAAATTTAATAATTTTTCACCATTCTCATTTTTTATTCGTCTACATGACAAAAAAATATTTGATTGTGTTCGTACACCACCTGGTAGCGCTGAAGTCGTGCTGTAATTGTAAAATTAGTTTTTCTCGCTAGAGGACTCTCGAGTCATAATTAAAATAATGTTCAAAGTCAAATCAAAGTTTATTTATCCAAAGTATTGTTATATCAAGCATATGTCTAGGATCGTTATATTTTTATTTGTTGTCTTTTAATTCGAGAGTAAATAAGGGTCGGAATTAATAGAACAAATGATGTAATTTTTAACAAATTTATTTAAAAATAATTACAAAAGTATTTGGTTCTTATACAGAATACTATATGTCTAATCCCAACTCGCTAGCTGATGGGAATGGTGGGGCTGTTGAAATCTTTAATTCGCCTATTGGGGTTACAAATATTTGGTCCTTAACTTTACAAGTAAATTTAACTGTTTCTACGCTTCTAATACTGGGTTTTCGGAATGGATTTGATTGGGAGGTATTCTGGTTAATTTTATTTTCTTGTCTAGGTGGTGGTGGGGGTGGAGGAAGTGCAGGAGTTTTTGTTTTGGGCGGGTTATATATATAAATTGTTCCTTAGGGAACTGCGCTTTTAATTTTTTAAAGAAAAGATCATTTAACTCTACGTATGAACTAGGGATGGGTGCCCGTGGTTTCCTACCCAAAGCACGATTCAACTTTTGGATTTCGCGGCGTTGACTCGCGATCAATTTAGTCAAATCGATTTTTCCGCGTCGTTTCGTTTTCCCCCAAGGATTCAAATCTCCCAGGATCTTTGTCCGTTTTTAGATGCGGGCAAACTTCGACGTTAACTTGACTACAAATGAACAAAAAAAGATTATTAAATAGTTAATAATTTTTTTTCCTAAAGAGGAAATAAGAATTATAACGATTTTAAACTTACTTAGATCAGAGACTTGCATGTTGATTCTATTTTTTTTTTTTTTATTTTTTTTATTAATTGTTC
>JAAMPD010003105.1:0-11356 GCA_025266255.1 Trissolcus basalis
TTATACTTATTGCCAGAATATAGTTTAACACGAAAAATATAATTTGTTTACATTTTTCAAAATTATATTTTTGTCCGTGCGGGATAATTAGAAATATATTTTTGTTGATAAAAGTTAATGTTTATACAAATTCGACTTTTATCCCACACGGAAAAACATGTCAGAATATATTAAAAATATATTATTATTATTATATATTAATATATAGATATATATGACATAACAAATTTATATTTAATAAAATTTATATAAATATAAATCTTGCCGTTTTAATTCAAAACACAAACGATTTATATATATAAGTTTTTAATTATAAAATATATATTGTAAATATGATTGAAAATATATTTTTGACCGTGTAGGGCATATTTGAAATCGTTGAGTAAATTCAAATAACATTCAATGAAACAAACGTTATGAATAAATTTGTATTAAATTTTTTCCTTTTTTTTTGTGTTTCAATTGGAGTGCCAAAATTAACAAGAGGCAAGAAAGGAACCAAGTGTGTTACTAAATTTTCCTAATAAAAACTACGAAAGAGAAAATAAAACGCGACGAAAGTGTGTCGACAATAAAGGCAATCGTTTGAGTGCGGCTGAAGAAAAATCGTCGGTGAGGCAACCAATAGACATCCGATGATCGGTCTAAAGTATTTCCGGTACACATGAAGCAGCTCCGCGACGTACTTCTTTTCCGAGCATTTTACCCTTGCCAGAATCGTGCGAGGAGAAATTCAGACACCGTGAAATGTGCAAATAAAGCAGCCAGAGGCATAACCATTATTGACAAACGGTGAAAAATATAGAAAAAAAAGGGTCGGAGAAGAAAAAACGAAACTGAGAGACGAAAAGATACACTTTTTCTGACGTTTAATGCGAACGCGACTCGATGAACTTGGGCGCGGTCTGTCTGTTTTTAAATGACAACAAAGTATGTAATTCTGAAAACAATTTTGAATATCAAATTGTTCTATTAGGATATGTCTGCATCGCTCACATTTGTTTTCAAAACAGTAAGATTATTTTTTTCAAGTACATTTCACATCCCGTCAGACAACTATATGACGCTCTCGAAATCGGATTCGGTATATATCAGCCTTACATAAAAACATATCCAGATTACGCTGTTGAATATTAAAATTTAATATCATTTATTTTCCAAAAGAGGCTAACAATTTGTCAAAACATATCACAGAGTAAATGAAAAGAAAAAAAACAAGTTAAAAAATGAAATAATTGATTTTCTGATTCAGTGAAAAAAAAGTTTGAGGTTTACAGACACATAGGCATAAAAAATGACAGATATAACCTAACATGTGAAACACAAATAAATGAATACAGCTAACGATTATTATTGAGACAGAAACAAATCTGTCTGGTGCAATCATATATTATAATTGTTCATTCATGAATATGGCTGCGACAAATATAACCTACAAATAGATACACTACGAGTTACGGTAGATATATTTGATACACACTGTAAAAGTATTGCAAAAGTATATTGAAAATATTTTCTATTCCCATTTCGCAACGGTCCGTTTTTCATTATCTTATAAAATCATTAATATTTCCGACCACGTCGCGACGCTCTGAAATCATTCATAAGCCATAAAATATCTATGATAAACAATTAACGGAGACAAATTTGTTATCTAATGAATTGAAGCATTTCACGCTGTTAAAAAATTATCACTGTTTGAAAAAGTAAGTTACAAAAATTTATTAAGAATATTTCATCAACAACACTGGCCAATTATCAAAACAGTGGTACATTTTTGTAATCCATGAAATACCTCTCGATGAACAATCGTAAGCAACAGTAACAAAATTGCTAACTGATGAATTTTCACATTTGATATGGTTGAAAAATTGTAAAAATAACAAAAACAAATTGATACAAAAATGCCGTCATCAATATTGCCAATTAATTGGTGTATCGTTTCCTTTTGTTTGTTGCAGGATGGAGTTGGCGAATTATTCAAAAATTGGACCAAGTGATTTAAACAATCGAAAAATAAGGTCGTAATTTGTAGAGCCGCAAAATGTGTTTATAGCGCAAAAGGACGATTGCAGGCCAGAGAGGAGGGGATAGGTGCGCGACTTGGATTTAGGGAGGAAAGAAGTGTCGGAGCATGCGCTCGACAAAATCACCACGTGAGCCCGCAAATCCGCCGAACTCGAGATCGAGACTTCCTGGCAATTTCTCCGGTTAGTCCAGTATCGTGCGCGGACCCGTACGCGGCACTCTGTCGCGGTCCAATGGCACTCGTCGATCATGCTCTGAGGTCCGACGCGACGTTATGATAGCCGAACGAGCGAGCGACTTGTTAAAATTCGCCACCAGTCATTTGCCACGGCATTGCAAAGGAGCAATCAAACGATGACTGATGCGCAATGCTGGAAAATCGGCCGCGTACGGACGCGATGCAAGTCGCGGTTTTTGAAGAAGTTACAAATCTCGTAATTGTTCCGTCGAGGAAGATTCGTTTGTTCACGTGTTGACTGGAGCAAAGTTTCTGGGTTCGACGCGCCCGCAGGGGACGGAGAGAAGGTGTTCAGCGCCGAGGCAAGTTTAGCCCCAAAAATGAATGAGTTTGATGATGCAGGTGAAGAGGTCTCCGGGCCAAGCAAAAGTATTACGTTTTGACGGATTTTGTGAGGGAATCGGAAAGACTGAAAATTCAATAACCATTTTCAATTAAAAAAACATTCGGAGAATTTTTTGTTTATAATTTTGCTGCTACGTATTGGATGGTGATTTTTTTTTATCGAATGATATAATGGAAAAACACATCGCTTTGTTACTTTTTTTTTATTCATATTGATCAATAGTGGCGCGCTTTGTGTATTTTTGGTTATAAAAATTTGAACAGACTACCATGTCGAGGTGGAATTTCCAATATTTTTTATTAATGTTTAAAGCAAAATCAATATTACAGAATGCCTGGAAGCGTAAATATAATAACAGGATCACATTTTTTTCCCCAAACATTTTGATAGCGATGTACAATTAGTGCGGTTCGGCCGAAGCCCTCTGTTTTTGAATTACATGAACGTAAATAGCACAACAGAACAAACAACACGTCTTTAACTTCTCATTCCGAAACGTGTTCATCTGTTTATGGTTATTATGTAGACGCATTGTAGTTTCAACGCTCAATTTCTGAATCGACTGCGAAGTTTGATGCTCGTTTTCAATGTTTTCATGTGATGTTTGCACGGAAGTCCACAAAATTGACTCATAAAGGATAAGCTTGATAAATAATAACTCGAATTTGCGATGCTATTAAAACTTTTTTCTCACCTTCAAATTACTCAATTTTACATTTTTCGTTTCCTTTGTTCCTGAATATTGAACGTGACTTTAGAGAATGATGCCAGCATCAAAATTCTAAATTAATAATCGTGTTTCATATTTTCAAATCAACTTTTTTTTTTAAATTCAATACTTTTTTTATTTTGAAAATGGTTGTTTGAATTTGTGTACCGAATTAAGTAAATTTTTGCAAGGTGTGATAAAATTTTGAAATTTAGTGGTTAATGTAAACAATGTTAAAACGACATTGTTTACCTAAAGAGTGGGGGGTACAATATGAAAAATTGTCTGGTGTGTTTGTCGCGTGCAACAGTAGGCGGCCAGAAAGCAGCTCTTATTGAAACACTTATATCGACCTAGAAGTAAATATACAATTTACTAGGTTAGACACATGCCACGCGGTGAGATCGTATAAACTTCTTAAATCTTCACACAAGTGCTTCCTCAGCGTCCGTGGTAGAACCTGTTGGCAACGAACGGCAAAACAAAGTTTATATTTTTTTACCGCTCAAATGAAAACATGTTCGAAAGTCATGAAATCCGTTTACTGCAATCGTTATAATTAATGTAATTTTACAGCTTGTGTTCATTCCAACAACTTTGAATAGAAAGTCATGCAAACACCGAATAGGAATAATCTATACATAATATTTTTTTTTGTAAACTTTAGGTTGAGAGTGCTAAAGGTAGATTTTGTAAGATGAACAAGTTTTGTAACAACAAATAACTTTTATTTTGATAGGAAATTTTCGAAGCGTTTTTCTATTTGTGAATGGCAAGAAGTTGAACTTTTCTTTCTTATTAACATATAAACTTTCAGCAAAGTACATTCAGGTTGGGTTTTTTTTCACAGGATGAGATAAAAGAGCATCGTATTTATTGGACATCAAAGTTCTTGTCGTAACGAACGAACTTATTTTCTCGCAGTAATAAAGACATTAAGAAAGTTATAACAAATGGAACTTTCATAAATCAACATTTAATTTATACTAAAAAAGTACATCTACTTTTACAAATGTAACTAATTATTCCCAGCACAACAGATGAAAAAAAAAAGATATAGTTTGAAAGTTTTAATTTGAAATCTTGATTACTTAAGAAGATTGCTTGCAAGCATCTTTAGTTGTACGGCGAAGATTAAAACTTATTTGAATAAACAAGAGCCATAACGTAAATTGTCAGAAGTATAACCGACACATGTTTTGTTCGATGGGTAAAAGTTTATTTTTTGGTCTTCGGGGGTTGTTCATCTTAACAATCGGGTTTGAGCGATTCTTTTGAAACAGATAAGATAATATGTTTCACGTACCGAAAAAATATCAAGAGCAGGAAAAAACATTGTTGTTACCATTTTCGTTTATTTTTGAAATAAAAACAGACATTCGAGGTGAAAAGCAAATTCTAAAAGATGGTATTAAACATTCGGGTTTTGAATTTTTGTTGCCTTTCAGCTGATGTTTATTTATATTTACAAATTCAAAGTACAGAAGCGTAACTGTGGAATGGTGATTTTCGGTTGGAAATCAAAGGATGAAAAAGCGAGTAATGCGAAGAAAACACAATTTTTTGATGCACGCTGAACGTTATAAATTCAAGCATAATAAAAGATGAATTACGCTTGGAGGCAGGCATTTTTGTTATTTTGTCTTCTGACATTTCGTTGCGGTGTCTTCATAATGACACTACTCAAACCTCGCTTCAACATTTAATTGGATATTTGACGTGAAAATTATAGTAGCTCATTTCACATCCAGTTTGAGCATTCTTTCATTCCACGCAATTCCCTTTTGATTTCAACTGATTCTTCATTAATCAGCCGCCCGTTTGATTCTTAATCAGACAACAGTTCAAAAATAGGATGTTTAATATATGTTTACATTAACCTTTTTGCAAACTTTGGATGTTTAAAGAGCGTGCAGCTCTCTCACGTTGCACGCTGAATTAAACGTCCCGATCGTTCGGCATTTAATTAATCAAATGTAGCGTTTAAAGAAAAAAAAAAAGAAAAAAAAACTTTCCCCTCGGGAAGAAAATGATATTTCAACGCAATTATTAGGACAATGAGCGAGCCAAGGAAAATGTCACGTTTATATTCGAGTTCCGGGGGCGGGCTAAGCATAATACGTTTCTTTGAAGTATCCCGGGATATTGCGCGGCGAATGAGACCAAGCATAAAAAAATCTAATAAGCCGTACCGTCACTTCTTCATTCCAGATAAAATAATAAAGATGGATACATCCTCGTCGACTCTCGGCATCGGGGGGACGCGGGCCAGGACAGCACTTTTGGCTACATCGGGACCCAGTGCCAACAGCACCGACCGACGAGTCGTTTTTCTTGCGAGTCAGCCGACCTCCAACAGTCCAGAAACAAGAACTTGGCCCCATCACTGGTCTCCGCATACGGTAAGACTTTTTTTTCTCAACCCCTTACAAATGACAAGATTAACTCTAATTAATCGCAAGATTACTCGAATCGACGAATCGAGTGGCAGTTTTTCAAGTTGTTCAAACAAGTTCAAAGACCACGAAAGCCCCTGCTGAATGATCGATATCGTTAATTCATTGTAATATGCTTTTGCAAAAAACATTCGACTCAAGTGCACAGCGGCCGTCAGAGAAAAAGATCTACGGGATATAACTCATGACGTAATTTGTGCCTGACATGTTAATTTAGTTACGCAATTACTAAGTTTTTAGCCCGTGTTGAAAATTTTGCCAAGCACCGTTTAAAAAGAACTCTCGTTTGCTATAAAAATGAAAGATTGGGTTGATGAAATGTTTGCCAAGTGAATCATAGAATTGGTGGAAAAAATTATTTATAATCAGATGTTGCGCAGAGAATCGGGGTCAATTGGTACGTGAAAGTTGTAGGAGATCTACAAAATGTTGCATAGTTGGGATGATCGAACAAAGATGAACGGGCCGAAACCGAGCGATGCGGGCGCAAATCCCGTCTGCCTATTCCTTGGTCGTATCACTACTTAGCGAATCACGCGGACATGTTTGGTTGGATCGCACAGTAGACCAGGCAAATGAATCGTCTGAATGGATTCCGATGCATTTACCGCATTGACTGCTATCAGTCGTGTCAACCAGCCTGACGGTGCCGATAGCGCTGCAGATGGCTCGGCATTGTGACTCTTCTCCTGGCACCCCGATCTGGCATTCCCAATGTCGAATTCTGGACTCACCTGTGCGAATTCTGGCCCGCTTTGAATTCTCACAACGCATAACTCCACCACATTTACCAATCGAACACGTCATAACTCGGAACTTTAGCCTCGCCCCTCCACACTAATCAACTCGAAAAATATCATCTCACAATTCGATTATTTACATTCCATTTAGCTGTGATTGAGAGAGGGACAAACAAGTTTTCCAATAAAATAACTTTTTTTTATTCATTCACTCGATCTGATATGACACACGCAACGTTATTACAAATGAAACAGCTTTTCATATGTTTGTTTTGTTTTGTTTTTTTTGTTTTTGTTTTTTTATTAATTCGAAAAAATGTCATCTGTGTAAAACTGTAATCCGAATTTGTTGCCATACTTTTAACAGCTTTGAAAAGCAGATTATCGTTGGGCTTCGCAACGGTTGAACCGGAAAATAATTCGTATAAAATTTTGCAAATTGCTCGAAGTGAAAACGGTAATTGTTTCCGACTAACTTTTTGGCAGCTGAGACAAAGACGGAATTTGAGCCGAATTCCCTACTGATTTACTGTCGGGGAACATTACGACGTCTGAGTGTTTATTCAAAGTTGTAGATGAAAAACAAAAAAAAAAAAAACGAAAGCAAAGTTAACAGACGCGGGGTTATATTTATTTACGAGTTTTGTCTGTTGCCTAACCCGTAACCCAAATTAGCAATGTCATTTATTTTCTACACTTGCTTAACTCTCGAGGATTCATATGTGAATATAACTTGCACTTGAAATAGCGAGCTTTACAACCATTCGTGTCAGAAATTCACACCATGTCGGAATGGCTCGGTCCCCAACTTAATTAAGTTTCCGATTTTGATACATCTCCGCATAATGTATGCACATAATGCGAAAACACATTCCTTACATTATCTTATAAACTTATTTGCAACACCCTCTTTAGACTTGCCAAATTAATTACGCATAATTGTTAGTGCAGCGTAATTATACGCGTCGCCTCGTTGATACAATTTATTGTTTGATCAGAAATGAAAAAAAACAAAAAGATAACAGCAAATTCTCTTGATTGCTCGGCGTGAAATTTTGTTTACCCCTGGATCATTTTTCTCACACGTTATACGCGATTTAATATATGCGTGTTGAAATTAAATTTGTCGTTGTTACGTGTGTACCATTTTCATTATATAAACACTAATTTTTGTTGCCCTTCGAAGTTAATTAAGGAGACCAGTGTGTCGATACACATATTTGACGATGTCAATTTCATTGATTAAACGTTGAATTTGATCGCATTTTACACTTGGCTACATATGTGCGCTTCGACGAATGATTTTATCGTGACGCTCAAGTTCATGCAAAAATTGAAATCGAACTTCGGCAAAAGGTTTTTGTGCCGTTCGCTCGGGTACGGCACACGGGAAGCGATATTTTTTTGTACCTAACGAAATGTTGATCTTTATTACGCGAATTTATTTTTGCAAAAAATAGGGAAATGGAATATTTTCAAACATCATGAAAATATATCAATTTGGCTTCCCAGATGGCGAAACATTTGAATAAAAATATCCTCATCATCGGTTTCTCACATTCAGACAAGATTAAATCAAACAAATATTTATTATTATTTTCATTTCGTTATAATAGTAGTTATTACCGAGCGTCAATATTTGTATAAATAATTGCAAGCATAATTTCGAAGCGAGAAGAATCAGCATGCGATGAAAATTTGTTATGTTCTCAAATTTTTCACTTGCTCTCAATACGGTGATATTCTTTTTATTAATCGATCGTTAAATTCAACATTGAAAAGTGTCTGCTCTTTACAAACGTTGATTTTAAGATTAAATAAAAATAGACCCGTAATACACCGAGTCTGTGTACAATCACTGTAATAATTCAATTGATCTCTCAAATAAACGTTTATTAATAATAATCATAACTATTGCAGGCGGTGTAGTCATATAATAAACTTACTAATTGGGATGCAGTTACATTGTCATGAGAGCTATTATATGAAAATTAATCAATGATTAATTATCACGTTATTTGATGCTATCCTGTAATTAATTCGTTAAACTTTTGTTGTTGTTTTTTTATTTTCAACTTCCGGATGGAATAATAGACGAAATGTTATTACCCAACTGGAAATTCACATCGATTTTGACTTTCTTTTAAATCAATTACGCTTAACGATCTTTGATCTTTTTAAGTGAGCATATTCAGCTTCAAAAGTGGTGCTCGATATACCCTCTAGATGAACGTAATTTCTGTATATCTTTCGCACGTCCCTTTTCGCACCGGCGCAATATTATCCGATGAAAAATGAAAAACTCGTAACAGCAACGGTAAAAATTTTCCAAGTACAGTCATCCACTTTACTCCTGGCGCTTTTCTTCCCCCCCCCCTCTCCCCTCTCCTCGTTCCCCGCTGACACCCCAGCCATTTTCTTGTCAAAAGTGCGATTCTCTTTCGCGAGCCACCAAACGGTCTCGGTAACTTTCATGCTCGATTTTCCAGCGCGGTAAATCAGGATCGCTCGGGACATTTTTCTCACCGCTCTCTCCAATTTTCGACGGCGAGACTTTGCTCAAACTCATCGCTCGTTGTGCCTCCTTGTCCTGCTGCCGCCGCGTCCATTCATATATTTTCAGCCTTATATCATGGCATATCAACTGTTTTGTCAGTTTCAGACGAGACTCGCTGGATGGATGGGACTTTTTCTTCATTAAAATAAATTTAATCATCGGCACCCGACTGCCCTGCCATTTGGCGAGAAAGCTTGTCGGATATATCAAATTAACGCTAATTCATTGCCCGGTGCTTATATCGAGCTGTTTATTTTGCAGTTCGTTTTATATTTATTCGACTCTTAATTTATGAGGGAAATTTAAAATAAAAGTCAATGCATCACACTGAGAAAAAAACTAATAAAAATTACCGTTAAATTCTTTAAATCAAAGTAATAACAGAACAACCTTAAAAATTACTGGTAGCACGGTAAAAATTCCTGTTAAAATTTTTAAATACTTCATTAAATACTAAATTTTTTGGAGAAAATTAGGTAATTTATATATAATTTCCCATCAATTTTTTAGGTTGTTCTGTTATTACTTTGATTTAAAGAATTTAACGGTAATTTTTATTAGTTTTTTTTCTCAGTGCATAGACACAAAAACCACACACCGTGAGTTTGCTTTTCTTTATTTTTTTATTCCATTATGGAACTGTCAAAAAGTTTATGCAAACGGCTCTTAGCTGAAATTTCATTTCGGCGAAAATGTTTTTTCAATTTGTAGTTTGGCATTTTTCTTTTTTTTTTGTTTACTATTTGTTTTATTTTTGCGATGTTGGTACCGATTACTTTTTTCGTTTTCTTTTTTGGGGTTGTTTTTTTTAATTATTCTGAATTGCTGAGAACCGTTTAGTAAGATGCCTCACCGCGATATAAACCGCGCGGCAAGTTTGTTTCGCAGAGCCGCGTATAGAATGCGCGGTGAAACGGCCGGGAAGATCACTGGCGAAATTTTCCTTGGCACCTCTTGCTAAAGATAAGCATTTGCATTTTAGCATGATGGTGGCGGAAAATAAGGCCTCGCCAAAGCACCGAGATGCTTAAGAGACAACGAAGAAGCTTTAGTGTGATACGAAAGACGCGTAAACTTAATTGACAAGCACAGGTGGTGTTTGAATAAGGCTACACTTTGTTACACTTCGCTGTACCCTGAGCGATGATTATTTATTGATTCATGTCGGCTGTCAAAAACAAAATGCCCGCGATGAAATGATGTAATATTTTGCTCGAAATTTAGTAAGCAATTTTTTTATAGCGCCGGTTTGGGTTACGATAACCCTGCAACGAATTTATTATTTTTTTATACAAACTTTAATTTTGCATGAGAAGATTAAAATTTGAAATCGAAAGAATTAAAAGTCGAATGAAAATTTATAATGAAAATGTAATAAACTAATTTCTTTGATGTCATTTTGATAATTTTAAATTAGACTTTGAATTATTCATACGAATATTATCCTATTAGGCGAATTCAAACTATGTTCACGTCTACTTATAGATCCACGGCGATATGTTGGACCAAATTTATTAATTCTATTCTGTTCTGACACATATTGATTGAATTTCGCAAACTTAGACATTAATCCAACTATTTTCCAGGTTAACAAAATTAATAATGAAAATTCATTCATTTTTTTTGTCCGATGCTTACAATTTTGTAACGGTTTCATTGAATGTCTCTATTATTATCATTCATCGAAAATTAATACTCAAAAAACCACCGCGAATTGTCAACTAGAGGGGTAAAAAAAGAAGAGATAAAGTTTCAAATATCTGAATGAATGTGCAATCACGTGTTTGATGCAATCATTTATTCAAACTTCCGAAAAAACTGCAGGATTTCTCAATGATTTGGTATTCCAACTGACGGTGGAAAAAAGTGTCACAAAAACATAGATCAACTATTTAATATTCCATCAAACTTTATTTTCCGACTATGCATCGATTACAATTAGTCACAGTGCTGTTTATAATGCATCAATTTAAATTATCAAATTCAGGCACAGTCCATAATTTTAAAGAATCAAAGTTCTAGAATAACGTTCAAAGTTTTCATACTTTGAAGAAGAAATGTAAGCACCGATGCAAAGTAATTTCTCAAACCAGCTTATTTGGCAAACTTCTGCCGAACTATCAAGTAGTTTTATTCCAATGCTATCACGACAGTTCGACGTATTATAAAATCAGAGTCTACAACTGTTACCGTCAACGGAATTTGCATCGTGACGTTACACACTCTCTAAATTCGAAAGAGTGAAATTTTTTTCAAAAAAAGTGCATATACACTCTTTCGAA
>JAAMPD010003106.1:0-11353 GCA_025266255.1 Trissolcus basalis
TTATTTTCAGTCTATTTCGACCCCCATAAAAAGCCATGAGTCATCAGCTTGTACAGGCCTTGTACCGCGGAGTTCGTTTTTTCACTCAAAAAAATGTTTAAACAATAGTTATCGCAAAAATAATGTCATATTTGGATTCCTGAGATCAAAACAGTCTCCGGAAACATGTTTCGGGGTCTTCTAAATTTCCGTGCAAAAAACGTTCCGAACTTCAGCTCTATAAATTTGTCCCCCATATACTGTACAATTCAGTAAATTTCCATCTATGAATTATAATGATTGATAGAATTTTTTTCGTAGCGTGAAAAAAAGGAAGAAGAAAAAGAAAACACTTTTTTTCGACAGTTTATATAAAAGGAATCGAAATCATATCAAGGGGAAACTATTTATCGATTATCGAAAAGTTGAAATTTCTCGTCAAAGTTATTCATTTGCGGGGAAACATAATTCGGATGCACGCGGATAATCGAAATGTTACAAGCGTTTGGAATTGCACGCGCTTAAGGAGTCGTCGGGCTCCTCGGCTGGTCCGTATAGTTTTGTTCGGAAATGTACGAAATGTATAGATATATATATCGGCGGGGGCAAGATAGTGTCACATGCTGACATATCGCGTGGCGACCAAAAACTGTACCGGCGGTAAAGTGAAAATGTGAAAAATGTAGTTCGCAAGACAGACCGCGGGGAAGAAGGAGCGGGGCCAACCAACGAGAACTGATCTGTCGAACTGACAAGTATCTTTCGCTGATCTGCAATCTTTGCATTGTTTGCACCGATGCGGCAATTGTTTCTGTTTGTTTCCCCTGTTTGAATGCTATCTTGCGTTCCGTTGGATAAATAACTTCCACGGGCTCAAAATCAAATTGCTGACCGTACACAAAAGTCTGAACAAATTTAAATGCAGATAAACAATGAAGATAGACAAAAAAACACAAAGTCGACCAATTTTTTTGCTGATTTTCGACGTTTTTCCTTCCAAGATTTTTGTTTACTTTGGAAGCTCTATTTTGTGCAAGATCTATTTGAAATTGGAGGAAAAAAATGCTCGTCTTGAAAACTGAAAAAATAGAAGCTGGGGAGGAGGGAGATTCATAAGAAAATAAGGGAGGTACCGGCCCTCAAAGAAGAACATTTTGAAAGAAGTTCGAATTGAAAATAAAAATTATAGATATATCTTTGAGATGAAATCATTTTTATTCTAAAGGTATAGGGTCAACCGGGGTAAGAGTGACACATGGGGTAAAATGTGACACCTTGAATTTTTTATTAAAAACCTTGATATTTTGTATATTTTGTATTGCATACGTGTTTAGTGACTAATAATAATTTATAAAATAATTCAAATCATGTAGAGTTGTAAAATCAATAATGTTATTTAAATTGTCACAATTACCCCCAAGTGTCACTCTTATTCATAAGAGAAATATTATTCAATATACCCTAATAAAATATTTTCAGTTTGGCAGAACAATTTTTGTTCTTGTTTGACAAAAATAACATGAATAGTGTGGTAGAACATGTGAGCATGAAACTCGCACCTATATCAAAACCATTGAGTAAACTACTTATCCCTAACCATTTGGCCATCACACAAATCATCATGTTATTAAGTCTCTATCAATGACAGATGATACAATGATTATATGAACAGATTAGCATGAAGCTATGAACAGATAATTGAATGACAAAAGTCATTACTCAATGGTAGTTAGGTACGTAATTAGATACACACGCTTTTAAAAAATTTCTTCTTTCATGGAAAGTACGTCTAATTATTATATGATTAATGTGTCAAATCTCTTTTCATGTTTTTATTGTACCTCTTTTCCACTCTTTATAATGTCAGGCTATTTCCCTCTTTAAAACAATTTTTCACTTTGAAACGTTTCATATAGTCGCACAATTTTGCGAACGAAAATCAAAGAAGTTTCTGACATTAAAAAGACTGTGTCACCGTCAGGGAATAGTAGAGGCGATCGTCGTTCTCGTTGAAGTATATAAGTCAGTTGCGAAATATCGTAGTCATGATTTTCAAAACGTGCCAAATAAACTTGATATGTCGAGAACATATGTGTACACTTTGTTCCGCTGAGTCAACTTGATAATCATGACAGGCAATCTTGAACTCAAGTTTGGTCAAAAATAATAATCAACAAAATGTGTTTATTCAAAATCGAATAAAATGAAAAATCTCGGAGATTTAACTAACAACAAACGTTCAACTGAAAACCAAACGAGATTTAAAGCTAATTTGCTAAAATTGGTTGATGTGTGATTGCATGTGTTTAAGGATGAAATTCGGAATGAATAGTATAATTTACAAGTTAATAGTGCGATGTCAGACAATGCGTGTAACACGTTTTGACATTTTGCAAAAGAGTATGAATATCGGATTTTTATAATAAATTTTGAAATCCTGAGTTCACACGGTGTGCTCATTTTTCAGACTATTTGTATTCAGAGTAGTATGAAAATGTATATGAATGTAAATGTACAAGAAGGAGGATCGACAAATGCGACTTTCTGTTGCGTGCAAAACTTATTTCATGTTATATGTATGTATGTATTACACCCAAGAACGAGTGCGATGGCATTATTCTCCTTGTTGGTAGAAGCTGATGTTATGGGTGGCATAAGCCGTAGGTACGTACGACAGTGTAATGCCACTAATGTACATTTAATGTCTTGACTTTGAATGCCGCCTGAGCTCTCTCACGAAATGAGACTAAGAAAGAGCAAGCGGACAGAGAAAAGTGTAAAAGACGGAGTAAGATCAAGATAATATCTTAAACATGTTTTTGCCTCTGAAGGTTTGTTTCTGATAATTATTCAAAGAGAACATAGCAAAATATATATTCAATGCAACATTTCGCTATCATTCAAATTATTCACAATTTTTCATTACAATTTTTTTCTTATATATATATTTTTTTAGATAATTTATTTTAACAGATTGTTTGATTCCTGAATATGAAGAAAAACTATACACTGAATCATCTATATTTACCAACCATTTTCTAATTCCATAGTATATGATACATACAACTAAGCACCGCATTTTTCTTTGACCACTTTTCTTTGAATATTCGTACATATATCTCTGTAGCTTCAGTTTACCTTGGTTTTTCACGAACTCAAAATTTCTGTAAAATAATTTACATAACTAATTTCTACTCATATTCATAAATGGATTTCACTAATTACAATTTGCTTACAACCAACAACATTTATTCTCGGGATAACGGTTTGCGCGAAACGATGCTGGCAAACGAAAATTGAAATGCTTTGCTTGCTTAAAAAATACCATCAGATCTAATAAAAAAAACGTGGTTACCTTATAACTAGTCATTACATTATGCAACTAAAAATGTTGCCTAACGTTTTTATTACGTTTTTTGTTCTATGAAAGTCAAACAGGTATGAAATATTTTTATTTTTGATTGTATAGAAAATTATAGCTTGTCAGCATCAATAATAGCAAATATAGAGGAAATAAGATTTCGACATGAAAATTAGTATTTTAGACTATTAATATTGTCAAGTCAAAATTTAATACGTATAAATCTTATTATTCAAATTGATTGATTGTGTTAAAATATATATTAAATATTAATTCAATTTATTAGTTTTGACTGATATATGGAAAATATATTGAATATTTCTTAAAAATTGTTAATATATTGTCAATATACAGCCCATATATGAAAAACACTATGATATTTTTTTACTAGGGAGGTTGGTGGCGTTGAAAGAAGAGCTGTAAGGTGTAAATAAATACACAATACATAAATAAACAGAATTTTCTGATATATAGTTTATTCTAAATCTGTACTAATTATTCAAGTGTGCTTTCAGTAGAAGAGGTCCGACAACAGAATATTGCATGTAAATAGTTCGATAAATGGTAGCTCGCACAGCTAGATTCAAATTAAATGTTGTATATACAAGGCGTGCCACATCACATTAGACGTATTTTGATACTAACATTTGTATTACATTAACGTCAATGTTTCGCATTAGTATATATATTTCTGGCTTTGCACTGTCTAGTTTAAAGTAACTTGAACGAGAAACTTAAATAGGGGCACTCTACTTGTGCGCTAATGTAATCCAATTTCTGTTATCTGAATCTTAGAATACATTCTACTAAGAATTTGAAAAATCTAATCTTATTAAACAGCGTAATTAACAATTGAATGATAACAACATTGTTTACTATTTCGTATAAAACGAATGTTAAATTACAAAAATTACATGCACGGAAGCTCTTATAAGCTGATTTCAATTTTTATCATCCAGTACTCGAGTTGGCAACTTTTAGGTTGAAAAATGGAGGTTGAATTTGATGAAACACGCAGTGCAGAGATGCAGTTAAATTAAAATATGAAAGGCTTCAAAAAATGAAATTCGCATGCACGTTGAAACAATCAAACTTATGATTACTGCAAGAGTTTCTCAGAATAAATCTCTTCATATACCAACTATATTATCTAACTTCATAACACGTATATGAATAAGTGCTGTAAAATTCAAAACCATGTCCCGAATACTTACCGGTTATCCCAATTTATTATGCGTATCTTTCGTTACGCTTCTCTGATTATTCTTTTTCAATTCATGTTCTTTAATGAACTATACGAATTCGCGCTCACGACTAAACAGCGATTTAATCCTTAGTTAATTGTCTTGTAAAATGTCTTGATAGAATATTACGACAAGAGCTTATATATATATATATCCACTCGGTTCTATTTATTATTTTGAAAGCAACGTTTTATTCCAATTGCTTTTCCATCTTTTTTAAAACGAAAATTGTTGTATATCAATGTATACATTCAACTTTTGACACGCACATCCTCATGTATATGCGATTGTATTTTCAGAATAACACCTGGTTATACACATCTCCTATACCCGAAACACCTACAATAGCCGCATTATTGACAAGGTTTTACTTTGTCGAATTCCGATTCAGCCTTTTATTTCCTGTATTTTTATTGTACAAAGCAAACTATCCAATTACATACTGTTCGCGAAATAAATGTACCAACTTTTGCCTTAAAGGAGACCTTTGTTTAGAAAATTTTGAATCATGTTCAATTCTTTTTATTTTAGTGTCAAACTTTTAATTAGAACATACTTTATAACTTATTTTAACCATTATTAAAGAATACAAAAAAAATTTAAACTTTTGCAATACAAGCTCAAGGGAAACTTTTTTTCATTCATTTGAATTAAAATGAAAAGTCAATATTACAATATGAACTTGAATATTGATAGCAAACATAAAAGACAAAATTCACGTGATCGAAGTAAACATCAGTTTAGAAAAGTATCGTTGAATCGATAGATTGAAAGTTCATCTATAGACTAAACAGATTGATACTGATGAGATAATAAGAATATACTGTAAGTAGAATACATTCCTTTTGAAATGGTTTAAATTGCACACATTTTTCATTCAATTTTTATTCCTTAGTAATTTAATTTGAAATTTGACGCTTCATTTATCTTCTCGAGAAATTATCAGTTGGGATTTAAAATCACGTTAATAAACATACGATGATGTAAGTTTCTGAGGAGAATATTTTTCCTCGATTTGGCTAGATTCCACTGGAAGTATGAAACGTCTTTTAAGCAATTATGGTTTTTGTGTTGAAGATACGATCATTTCGGAAATATGAACGTGAGTTGGCTTAGAGCGGTCAACAGAAAGAAGATATTGGAATGAGAGATGAAGTATAGAATACAGCCGTGTAAAAAAGCTATGAGAATCAAGTAAAATTGAAAGATTTCACTTGTGTGGAGATAATGCACATTACTTAAAAAAAATACAAAATATATAATACACATCTCTAAATATTTTCAATCAAAAATGACGTAGTATTGAATTAATTTATTTCAAAATTATTCCATTCGTAAATATTAATTAAATTAATTATATTTATATTCAATATTTAATATTTAATAATATAATGCTTACACATTTTGACAATTCGACAAAGTGTTCAATTGTATGAAAAATATAGTTAATTGAAACTTTTAAATATTATTTATATTATTACTATTTTATTTGAAAATTCAGATGCAATACAAAATCTATAAAACATAGCCTGTAAGAGTAGTGTAGAATTGACACTCGAGATGTAGTATATAGTGGGTCATAAGGATGTTATATTTATAATAACTTTTAAATGTATAAAACTTTTATTTATTATGCATATAAAATATAAAATCGAAATATATTCAGACGTATATTTTGTTTCGTGCCTCTTAAATGTTAGCCAATTTTAAATGTGAAATAAAGAAAATATGCACAACTGATTGGTATTCTGATACAAGAACGACCATCTATACGAAACTTGGCTAGCGGACGGGCGGTTTTTGTCATTAAAACTACTTTGTTCCTGATGCAGGATAAGAGACCGGATAAGAGCTATTCGCATGTACGTATCCTAGAACATTTATTTTATTAAGTATTTCTGCTTTTCCTCACCCACTTTCAACAAATGTCAGTAGTCCATATCGTGCTTTTGATACACGACAAATGTGGCAGACATGACATTTGTATTTAAAAACTGTTCTTGTTCAATATAATTATGCATGTTTTAATTGGAAGATCTTTTTACACCATCAGAAAAATATAATATGAGATAATAATTCCGGGTCGAATTTAGTTAAAGAATCGATTCAGAATATGATTTTGAACAACAATGAATTTGCAAATGAACAAATTCTATAAATGGAATAGTTATAATTTAATACTTGAAACAAGATTAAGATTGTGAATTTATATAAGAGTAAATGCTAATAAATCAAAACTAATCTATTTTAAATAAAATGAACTGAATGAAGAATATATTATTGGATTAACACTTAATTTGTCTTAAAATATGAAGCAAAATTGAAATAATAAATTTGTTTGTACCCAGATAAAAAAAATGATTAAAAAGTGCTGTGGTGAATCGTAATATCAATTATCAAACTGAGTAATTAAATTGTAAGATAATAATAGGAGCAAATTGATTGAATTCGTAAATTGATGAATTAAAAACATACCTTGACACATGATAGTTATCACAAACAGAACGCCAATTGTCAGATATCGGCTGCCCTTTTGCGCAACGGACATCATTAGGAACGAAATATCTGTGAATAAATATTTGTCTTAATTAGTAAAACGAGCAATATATTTATGAAAAAATGTGTCATTTATAGCTAACCTATCAGTTACGCTATATATTGCATTTTAATTGCGAGTTGAAATTATTACTTGTCAGAATCGTTAGCTCACGCGAGAACTATAACAGAGCGCATCTGTTTTATTAGTTTGCGCGTGACTGACCTTGTTAATAAGAGTATATTTGTCAATTAACGTAATAATCAACGTTTTCAATTTCACATTTTCAGTTTAAAGTTACGACTTTGTATTTGTAATCGACGGAGATATTTCACGCTATCGGACAAAGTTTTCATACGAACAGTAGTATAACTTTGGATAAAGTCAGACATATGAAATCTTACTTTTTTATCCATATGTCTCAAGACATGGATAAAAAGTCCACCAAATTTAGTGTACTTAAACTATCGAATGTCCATTTCAAACCAATTTATTCATTTTGAACTACAGTATTTTTAAAACTCATGTATAATAACATTTTTAATTAAAAAATACAGGAAAAATTAATTTCATCACTGAATCCTTATATTTATCAACAAAAACCATTTTCCGCACTGTAAGGGAACTTTTATTCATCCAATCGGATCATTTGATCAGAAACTATTTTATAACTGAATATAATATTTCATTATAAAATAACAATGAAAACAAATCAACAAATATCATAATAAATATAAAAATAAACGAATTCACATATTCCAGCACGAATCAACGGAACAAAAAAGGACCTCACAATTCATTATTTATCATAAAATATATAAATGTATTAAAACTGCTCAATTAGCAACAAATAAATTGATTGTTGTAAATTGATAGTAAAATATATATAAGGAAATGCAAAAAATATTTATTTGTCATTAATTATTGGGGTGAACCTCAAATCGTTTGCCTGGAAACACTTGTTACTTTTTTTTTGTTTAAAAATTGACAATAATTCAAATAATTATTTTCAAATAAAAAAAAAATACGACTATGTAGCGAAATATTTAAAATTTGTAATTGATGTATTGATAAACATTAACGAACAATGTTCTGTTGTTAAAAAAATTGTTGCAGAAAAAGTGTCTCTAGGCATGCATAAGCCTCTTCCCTACATGAGCATCATACACAAATCAAATTGACCGCTATATCGATTATCTTGTTAGTATAATCAGAAATAAATTGAATACTAAACTCCTTTTGTTTTTGTATCGGTAGCGTAATTTCGATGCGACATTCTTCTGTTCCATTTGTTTCCAATTGTTTCAAGCAACCAACAAATGGCTTTAAGCGTGAGGATTCATTGCAGCGGTTGTTTGGAAATTGAGGTGGTCTTGCACAAGGGGTCGAGCGGGTCCAATTGACAAGAGATACTGGCCCAGATTTACGAGGCGATTTACAAATTGGCGGTTATTGTACCATCCGGAAATCAAACTGTCTCTCTAAATCAAAACGTCTGCCAGCGTTCATTAAACGTTAGGCGAATTTCAGGAGGTTGTTTGTTGGCTAGTAATTCGCAGACTGCATAGCGTCATCTGAATCATTAATGCGTTCATCCTATAATGTATACATTTACATTTTAAAAGGCCCTCACTTAGAAATGTCAATCTCAATTTAGCCCAATCATTGTTAAGAATAATATTCATTGTATTCACACCGATAGAAAATTATATCTCTGAGCGCGCAATATACTTTGCACATTCAATTAATGTCATTTTGTAGATTAATCCTCGCTTCGTTGTATGCATTACTGAAAATTTCATACACGCCATTTGTTTTGCCGTAAATCAATAGCTTAGCAAACCTTTGACAATTTTATTCAATCATCAATTAAGTTTCATCCATGCATAGCTATATATACAATGCAATATCAAATCAACATCCCATCAAAACAATATCATTTTGAATAACACCGAAGATTCTTCTTTCTTATTACATCCTCGTCATTATTCTTTCCATCAATACAATTACTACTAACCCCATTTTTCTGAATGAACATTCCCTGTAATTCGTCTCTCAATTTTCGTCTCTTATTTTAGCTTTACCTCTACTTTCAATCATACATAATCCGCTTATTTTACCGTGTATTATTTTTTTATCAGGCTTCTATTTCAGATTTAATCGACGATTTTTCTGTCCTATCAGACAAAAAATTGCTTTCTCATATATTTGTATTCAATAGCAAAACAACCACTTTAAATTGTAATGCCATCAGTTGTTTACAATAAAGACTTATTAGAAAACACTCAAATTACTAAGTCTTCTTGTTTTGTCAAAAATGTTTTATTTCAAAACACTTATTTTTTATCCTTTGAATGAAAGTGTCTTAAAACAAAACATCGTTTTTGCACTGTAACTTAGTGCTTATCCTACAAAACTTTGTATTCCGACTTTTCTTCCGACGTAGAGAAAATTTTGCGCAACAGACAATCAACAGAGATTCAAATTAGCGTCCATTACAAACTATATTTATGAACATTGGGTGAGAGTGCTGTCATCATTAATTTTGTTTTAAACTTTGTATTCTGATAAAAAGCAAAAACTATCAAATGTATTGTTGCTGTAAGTGAATGCAAATTCAACGAAAAAATGTTAAACAATTCAAACGAAAAATGAATCAATTACTTTTGCAAAAAACGTATCGTTATTTCGGAATTATTTTTTTTTTCTTTGAATTTCCAATTTTGTTCGCGTGGATAACGGTGAAAATTATTTCAATTTGAAAGTGAATTTTGAATGCAATTAACGGACGCCGAAATTGCATTTGAAAAAAAAGTAATAAAACGCGCAATGTCATTGTGCTAAGCAAAGTCTACGAGGAAAAGGGATGAGAAGATGAGAAGTCCGAGATAGAGAAGGGTCTGACTTAATATAGGGTTCGGAATGAAGAGCTGTCTGTCACGGAGTAGTGAGTGTCAAGAAGGAATCCTGACATTATGACGGATTACATTAATTATCAAAAAATAATCCAATAAAATGTAATACGCGAGATAAAATAACAGTCTGACAATAATAAGAAAATTTTTAACAATTCGTGGATTTTCATATACAATTATAAAGTGTGTTTTCACTGAGATATCTATTGATAATACTTGATTTATGAAATAATCATAAAAAAGCTTGAATCATCAAATGTGCAAAAGGCTGCAGTTTTATCTTAAAAATTACTTTGGCTTTTACAGTCGATACATTTGCACCTAGGAGGATGTTCAACTAAAAATATATTTTAAAACGATTCGATAAAATCTTAAAAAATTGAATAAATTAATGAATGAATTTTGATTTATACATTTTTTTTTTTTTTTTTGAATTTGACAAATGTTTTCTAACATACTCAACGATTCACTTTGACACAAAAACATTTACTTTTAAATAATTGTTCTTATACATATTGGTGAGTGAAAATCTATTGTACAGTATATTTTTATCTCATTCAATAGGTTCAAGAGAAATTGATTTTGATGTAAAAAGTAAAAATGTTATAGGAATTGCTTGGGAAAGATTTAAATGAACCTAAATGGCGCATGATATTTGCAAAAATTAACTAAATCAAAAACATTATACCAGAGATCTGTTAAATTGGTCGTTAATTTCTTCGATTATAAAATGAATATCAAATATGATGATTTTTGAATAATTTCAGACATAAAACGATCCACTATGAATTTGCATGTTTCAAATAAATAAGATCAATCACTTTGAAACGTAAAATTGTTTAGCATTATGTAACTAAATTGTTGATGTATTTTTTGCGAAATGAAAAATGTAGTAAAAAATAAATAACGCTAAATGAAATCAATAATGGTTTCGTTTACTATATAAGCATCATATACGTGCACTTTTGGAATAAAATTTTGCTCGGCTTTGAAGTTGTACTGGCACATTTGAATTAACCGCTTAATAGCGCATTCAATGACCGTTGTTACTTTGCGTTTTGTGTTCATAGGGAAAAGTAAAGTATCATTTCAACTGCACAAATTACCCAAGGAGTAAGTGTAAATTAACGAGTTTACATAGAGTACGAAATTCGAAGCAATATAATGCCGAGTTGAAAAAGCACGGAAACTTTTTTCTAAGTATGTATATCACTCAATCACTAATTGCTTATTAAAACGATAGCGTATTAAAATGTTCGGCCTCTCAGGCAGAAACAACTTTTTGAGCCTTTTTACTCTCTCTCTCTCTCTCTTCTTT
>JAAMPD010003107.1:0-11349 GCA_025266255.1 Trissolcus basalis
AATATATTTTAATATATCTACAAAAATATAAAAGATATATAAAATTTATAAAACGGCAATAATCAGTATATTCTCATTATATTTTTTTATATTTTTCATTTTATAAAATTAATTTCTATAAAATATAATATAAAAAATATATAAAATTTGTATAAAAAAGCGGCAATAATTTGTATATTCTGTTTATAAAATTTGCGTTTACATTTTCGTCCGTGAGGGAAGGCTCGAGTTTGGAAGATAATATTTCGTGCATAATGTAGTATTTTTAGAACGAGGAGATTTTCTTGAGTGCTCAAATAATGTAGCAACCGACCAATTAACACAAGCTGTGAGTTATTATTGCATCTACAATGTGAAATCGTACTATTTGCCTGTTCCAAATAGATGCGAACGGGGGATTAAAGCTGAATCGCGAGAACGGGGTAAATGTCACGAATTTGCTCAGCACTGGCGGATTAGTCGACTACGCCGAGCTAAATTGTATGCAGTGTTGAGTTTAAACAGGTGCATCTACGTGTGCCGAGAATAATGGATAATTTCACTTCGCGAGGGTTACTAAGATATCTCCGAGCTCGCAGTTAAGATACCCTTTGCTAATGAACACACGCCAGTCGGAGTGTAAGTTGGACTCCATTTCTTTTCCTTGTCCTCCAAAGGAAGACGGAAATGTACAGATCACTGATTCTGTTATCCACTTTTTTAAGTCTTTTGCAAGTAATTGAAAAATTTCAATCTAAAATCGATGGGTCTTCGTTACCGTAGTTTCAAGAAGTATCCTGCAGGTATTGGAAAAAACATCAAAGATACTTTTCCGTTCCTGTTACTTCTCGTCTTCTTCTGATGGTTTTAATATTTGTCATGGCTTTTAGCTCGGTATTAATTTTACCGATGACAAGACGTCATAAATAATTGAGACCTTTCAATATTTCCAGCAACATAATATTTGTCAATACCGATTTGTTAATAATCGTTTCATTTTGTTTTTTTTTGTTATTTTTTTATCATTTTTATTTTGTAACGTTCGATTTGAAATGTTGCAAATCAAAGTTTCAAAGTATGAGTGGAGAAAAAAATTGAAACAGCAAAATTGTGTTGACATTAACAGTAAATTTTCGTATCTTTACACAGCTCTTATTTCTTTGCCTTTTGCGATCGATTGGCTTGCGAATTACAAGGCAATTCAACGTTCCCGAGAAAAAGCGATGTTTCTCGATAAATTTCTCCAAGAGGATCGACTGATTGTCCAAGTACGATCGTAACGATAGTTAATGCAACTTACTTGCTCGCAAACAAATAATTAAATCGACGAAAAGGGTATATAAAAAACATACAAAACAAATAAATCTTAGCCGCTTTTAAAACACTTTGAGCCCTGAAACTCTTCGGGAGCTTGAAAAAATTATCATCTAAATTTATTAAAAGAATCGACTCATTAAAATTTTCTTAAATTTAGTTTTTTCAGATTGATGAAGTTTAAAGTCAGCAAATTATATATGATCTGGTTTTTTTATCTGTGATAGTGCAATTTCTTAAGTTTGATTTATTGGGTAAAGAAATATTACGATGAAGAAACAATCAGTGTCAAGTCTTAATTCGAGGATAAATAAATGATTAGTCATCCGAGACGGTTTTAACTGTTCAATAATTAAAAAGACACGGTGTGTTTCACAAAGAGGATTCTCGTGTCGGAGGTTCGGTTATGCATATTGCAGCGACTTATCTCTCAGTCAAAGGATCATGCCATGGAGCTTGCAAGCGCGACAGAACCGTTATTACAGTGTATTTGAAATTTCGAGTTGGTTAGTAGATCTCAGAACACCAAAACAATAGGAAAATATTTCCATCATTCAAAACAATTTTCTTCATAACTTTTGTTTACTTCATTTACACATACAAGAAAATTCAAAAAAATATAGCAGAAAAATAAATGAACAAATTATAGACAGAAAAAGGGAATATTTTCTATTTACGTGATTTTTATATTGAAGAAATTAAAGTTGTTATACTATCAGTCAAGTGAGAAACTAGATATAAAAATAATCTAAATTCTGATTGAATAAGTGAAATTTAATCGAGCAGTTATTTATTTATAATAATTTTATTATGTTTCAAATCGAGTAATAAAGTAATAAAGTTTTCATTATTTTTTGAGTAAAATATTAGCGATTCATCTGTGAAAGTTTCTTGAATCACGTAATGATAGTGTTATCTCTCTGTTACACATAGTATTTTGACTCGCAAAGACAAAAAAATACTTATAAATATATTTTAATTCTATACCCGTATACGGAAATGGACATATCAACGTAGCATTATCATTCTTACAACGGAAATCCACCAATAGTCTACCGAATATCCACGTCTCCCAAAAATATACATGAAGAAGCTACATTGCTGCGACGAATACGTTCCGTACGGGTATTTTTGATGTAAATATTTTTTTTCGATAAAATTTATATTTGTTTTATATCTTATTTGTATAATTTATTGCCACTTTATAAATAATTAATAAATGAGTTATATAGATTATATACGGATATATTTTAAATATAGTAAATATACGTGAAATATACGTGTAATTTTAGATTTTCTATCTAAATATAATCATTTCACCAATAAAAATTCATATCAACTTCATATTTTGATTTATATTTTATGTTTATAATTTATTGACCGAGGCAATCCCACAGGGACGAAAATATATGTACAAATATATGAGGAATTTATATTTTTTATATAAGTAAAATATATTTTTTCGATAAAATTAATATTAATTTTATATTTAATTTATACAACTTATTGTTGCTTTATAAACGATTCATAAATCACTTATATATTATATATAAGTGAATATATTTTAAATATAAAAATATATTTTCGTCCGTGCAGAAAACTTCAAAATAAATAATCTTACTAATTATTGTAACTTTTTTAACGACCTGAATGCTGAAATTGCATTTTGTTTCAAGAATATTTCCAAGTTTGATTATAAACTTGAATTGCAACCGCGAAAATAAATGTTTTAATTGATAAACGTCGGGTAACCAAAAACAAATTCGTTGCTTGGGCGTTTCAATTAACACTGCATAAATTAGCGATTGGCTCGAGTCAATCGCAGACACCCAGTTATAAGGCCAGATATTATTTTGGATTTCCGCGTAACACAATTTTTGCGCGATCGATCCGGGTGGACTGCAAACATCGACGATATTGCAAAAGCGAGTGCATCTCAATTTCGAACGAACCGATGGATTTTCGGCGCGCCACCAAGGCGGATTAAAACCGGGCCGAAGAACTGATTAAAAGAGTTCGCTATAATCACGCGGTTGCGTCTCTGAATTATGATTACTTTTTGCCGTAATTCGCGTTTATCTTATCGCGGCCGATATTAAGTTTTGCAGTTTCCGTTTCACCATTTAATCGGATAACGGCGTGCGAGATCGCGTAAATTTCACTTTTTAAAATTTTTTATCCCGCTCTGTATTAATATCGCGCTTGGTAATACCTCAGATTTATTTTACTCCACGCGAATGAGAGAGCAAGATAAAAAAATAGTTCCAATAACTTTCAGCTGGTAAATTTTTATATCTCTCCTTGTCTAGCACGTGATTAAAAAAGGACATAACAACGTGTTTGCAAATATCAAAAAAGCCAATTTGTCAAAAACTAATATCATCGCAAAAAAAAAAACGTTAGACTGACATGTTTCTGTCCTTTTCTAAAAAACGCAACTAAAAAAAGTTGAGTCAACCTTCATAAATTTGTACAAAATGTCAGTTGTCAAAACTATTTTCATCGTAAAAAAAAACGTCAAGTATCAAAATGTCATGTTTCTTGTCTTCCTTGACATAATTAGAAAAGTATAGAGCGATGTGGCGTTTGTAAACTTTCACAAATGTCAGAGTTTTGGGTCGAAAAAAAAAATTGTACGTTTCATTCGGCAAGTGGAATTATCGATGGCGATCGATCTATTAAATCGAATGGACGATGACTGGATTCAGAAAGGGTGAAAAAAGCAGAGGGTTAAAAAAACAAGTACTCAAGAGTATGGATATTTATTTGCAGTTGGGGTGCGCGTTAGTCGGAGGGGTTAAAAGTTGTTCGTCGCTCTAGTAAATGACCGAAAAGACTGGTTATATTTTTTGGCCAACTGCCACTGAAAACAACGACAGAAACTCGTGCTCGCCCTAATCGGCGAAAAATATCGAAGTCGACCGATTTCGGTAGGTGAACGCGCCGCTGTGTGTACATGTATACGGTTGTTCTTAGCTATAGTTTTGCGCCCTTACTTAGGTGGCTCGCGCTGGCTCATTGCCAAAGAAGTCGATGAAAAAATTACAGGGGCGCCTTCTGCAAAATTACGTGACCTTCTCCCTCCTTCGTCTACCTCAAATCCGCACAACCCCGCTCTGACAAGGCTATTGAAATTCTCAGGAAATTCGTAAGAAAACTAGCTTTCGTCATTTTTATCCCCACTGGTACATGTTTCTTGTGCAAATGAGATTTCTTACATTAACCACTTTTTTGGCCTCGTTTAGAAAATCTTGTCGTTATCGGGGAATCAATATAGCGACTTATATGAAAAAACGAGTAAAAAAGATTTTACATCCTAATACTTTTGTGTTACACAAATATTGGATCTTCTAGAATCGGGTTTGTCAAATAATGAAATCACACTTTACAAATATTCAATAATTTTGACACGACTATTGTCACTGGGAGGATTCTCACTTTTTCCATTTGTTACTCCTTCGATATTCGTTCGACATACATCATACCAAAATACACACCGTAAAAGTTGATTTTTCACTTGAAATGAATGAAAATTGAAACCCATGAGTGAGATTATGGTAATTATTCAGAGCAAATTAATTCTCGTATTTGTTATTTATAATATATTCACCCACAGGGTCAAAAATATACGTATAAATATATTCGAACTTTGTGTTTTTTATATAAATATAATATATCTTTTTTATGAAAAAATTTGTATTCATTTTATACTTTGTTCATATAATAAGATATTTATAAATAATTTATATGTAGAATATATATTGATACATTTTGAATGTAAAAAGTATACGTAAAATATATTAAAAATATATAAAATATATTTTCATTTCTAATATGGGTATTGATGAAAATTTAAACAAAAAAATCTACACACATTTTAAAAATTAATGACAAATATTATTTGATCTGTATAAATCGATTTTTTTTAATTGATATTTTCTGTTGATCCAAAAAATATTTAAAGTTTCGATACAAAATCACCTAGATGGAAATTTTCGTGAATTTCGTTTGAAAGTACTTCATTTAAAATCATTAAAAATGTATATATTATACTTCAACATATTTATTTACCAAAAATTTTTTGTTAATTTTAATATCAACGTTTTTGATTTATCTATAATTTTACTGCTGAAGAATACACCGTACCGCCCGTGAGCGTTGAACAGGATGCCGTGTCGCTCGTAAACACGCCTGAAAATTCATCTCCGCGGTCTTCTTGGGATGCTGACTCGTCAACGGTTACCAGTGAAAGTAAAAGTGACGAATACTTTGAGCGGTCGTCATCGGACAGTGGTCTTGTCTCTAACGATAACACCAGTAGAGATGAATGGGGCTATTTCACGGCTACAGACTGAAATACAGTCGTCTCTTGTTCTTTCAATTTCAAAACTCTTGTGTTTTAATTTTTAGTTTTATCAAAAAATTTTATGATGATTTCACTTTCAATAAAATTTAATTGCGTACCTATTCTTTTTTTTGTTTAAGGTATTTTGGCTTCGGGGCATTACCGTTAGTTTGTTGGGGGCTGCATCATCAACAGTGTCATGTAAACAGATCCATCTCTGACGTTATCGGTACCGACCGCACAGAATGACGTCACTCGGTAACGTTCGGCCGTTCCCGAAACGTGTCTCTCGGTCAGTGGCATAGTGATCCTATAAGGCGTCGAACATCGTGACACGCGACCCTTTTAACTTAAATTTTAACATTTTGCGTTTCAAAAATGGGGAAGTTAACCGCGTTTGACACTCGCTATTTTTATATCCGCCCTTGCACTGCCGAACGCATGTTCGCAGCGGTACAAACGGCTTTGCGCGATGCGGGTGTTGTGCCGCCCGTAAAAGACATCTCCGAGGATGTTGTGAAAACTGTGCGCAGTGCGTACACAGCACCCCGGGGAGAAATGGGTGCACACGTGACCTTGAGGCGGACCTCCGTCGAAAAATTCCTCGAGCCCTTCGTTGGGATGGAAATCGCGGGCGTCCAGCCGTGGTGCGTGAGCGCCTCATGGACGTTTTTATACTTTTTGGAAAAACGGTAAGTCGCTAAATAGTTATCAAAATTTTTCATTCGGATTTTTCTTTTTATTCTTTGTCACGCAGTTGCTATGGACGTAAATGCTCAAATAGTAATTGTCATCCGACACTCTAGTATAATATGTCGCTTTATCGGTCACGGTTCCACGAATCTGCGCGCTCTTAAGATGTGTTTATGTTTCGACCACCAACTAGAGTATTCTTTCGAATACAACGAGAGTATTCTTCTGACATTGTCGCATTTCTTCCGCTAAATTTTTAAAATTGAATAAACTGTTACTAACCATATTGCATCATGAATAAATACATTTTTTAGTTGCTGCATTTCGATTGATATTTTTAATGATTATCATGTATATTTATTAAAATGAGATTGAAGATATATTTAATATTATTGTTACTATATTTCCAATATAATTATTGAAAACAATATTCGCGATATAGTAATAATGAAAATTTATAAAATATTTAAATAATTTAAATTAATTTTTTATATCTTTTCTACAAACTTTTTTTTGAAAATTTTTGATCATATTTTTTATTTTTCAGGGTTCGTCGAAATGATAAGGCCTTTGGAAGGCTCTGGGCCCGTATCAAAAATGGACAAAGCCTGCGCTTATTAGAAATCAAACGTTTTGTTAGCGTGGTCATCTTTATGGGATCTTCAAAGTTTAACCATCTCCAAGCGAAATCGTTGCTACAAACCTTGAGGACCAAGATATGCTTGGGCGAGTCGAAGTTCATCGCCTCACAGAAGGAAAATTTCTTCGCTCGGCGAACTCCTGCGGAGGAAATGTCGATGAGGCAAAATTTCAAAAAATTGGCGTAAGTCGTATAAAAATAAATGCAATACGTGTGTGTCAACTTATCGAACAGTCAAGTAATTTAAATTTTTTTCAGACGTCTTGGTCTCAAAAAAGCTCGCCGTCAGGCAATTTCCTCGGCTGACGAACTTGCAAACGTGTCTGATTGCGGACCATTATGGGGGGCCGAAGAAGAAGGAACCGATAGTGATGCCACTACGGTTGTTTATCCGAACGCGCGCACGGCCTTGCTTGAGCTGGAGGCGGCTGATGCGGCTGTAGCATTCGAGAAAGACGAGGTGAAGGATGAGGCAACGTCTCCAGACGCGGAAACGCTTCGCGACGACGAGCCGGTGGGTCTTCAGGATGAGTCCAGGAACGACCAAAGCGTCCAAAAAGACGCGGCCGGAGATGGAAGTCACGGACTCGACGCTGACAATTTTCTCCGTGGCGTGACACCGAGCGATGGCGCTCTGATCGTCAGGACGCTCGGCAAGATGACGAAGAAATCGCTTGTCTACTGCATTGACACACACTTGTAAGTAGACACGCATACAATCCCTATTTAAAATTAAATAATGTAAAGATAGCTAATCTCGATTTTTGTTTTTAGGTCAAGGAAACAATTCTCTTCCGTCTGGTTGCGACCACTTAGCGGAGGTAAATTCGAAGAAGTTGCGCGCGTCTGCGGCGGATGCCCTCTAGGAGAGGCTCGCGACGATACGGCGCCGACCGATACGGCACCGGTCGACGAACTCGATCCGATCAACCACCAGGCAGTGCAAAAGTCGGGCAAGCCGACCGTTCTTCCTGCTCGAAATGGTCGCGCTGAGGTTGTAGCAGGCCCCTCTGAGCCACGCGCAAATGTACAATGGTTTCGTTGTAGAGCAAATGTAGCGGTTCACGGACCTTGTAAAAGGTGCAACACCAAAAACGCCTTCACGTGCAAGATTGCGTGGCCAGAGGACCTCGGCACGTCAGCTTCCTCTTCGGACGATGAACAAAGGTAACAATATTTGTAATTATATATATGAAAAACACGTATTTAACTGATTATTAATTTTTTGTTACACTTGCAGGAATGTCCAGCCGCGGACGAAAAAACGCTCGTTCCAGCCGCGAGACGTCGTCATAATCGACGGTGTGGAGGGACACCGACCGTGGCCTGCGAAGCTTTTCGAGAAGGTTGACCACAACCGTTGGCGCGCGGTCTTCGTCCACGACTCGACCGATACTGTCACGATGACGTTCGTCGTTGACGAAGTATCGGTCAAAAAATACAACCTCGCCTCGACCCACAAGTTGCTGCGCGATCTTGCTGCGGCAGACGAGTCGGGCGAAGAACTCAGACTCCTCATCGAGGCTCTAGCAACTTGCGACAAATTGATCCGACGCGAAGGCCGCGGTGGTAAGTATCCTTATTTTAATTTCACTAAATTCTCACTAAATCCACTAAATTCACTAAATCTGATTTTTCAATATTTTAATCAAACTTTCTTTACTTCCAGCCGGATGCTTTGATACGCCTTAGACCCGCGTTTAATTTTCAGCTGCGTAAATATAGGATAGTTTTTAAGTCTTTTTATATTTTAGTTTAAGCTTTTTGTAATATTTTTTTAAGGTTGGATTAGGCTGGTTATTAAGTTTCATTTCAAAACCACAGGTTTTAATGTTTTAATTTTCAGTCATTTTTAGCATTTTATTTTATAATATACTTTGAAAAATACAACATATTTTCACTTTTAATTTTCTTAAAACACTTCCTAAAATTTCAAAATTTTATAACCTTTTCATGTCCATGTTAATCAGAATTTTTTACAGGTATTTTTATTTGAATATATCCTTACAATCGCACGTGACGAATGAAAGCAGATATTCGAATGCGCGCGTTACCAGGGTTCACGCTATTGGCTCAGCCATTCGCGCTGGTAAGGTTGGGTATGCTGACTACACTCAGCGTGTAAAGCAGCGTCATCGAAAATATGACAGTGGGTATGGGAGTGGGCGTTTACTCCCATACCTACCACTATACTACTTACGCAGTCGTTGAAATAGGCCGACCTCAACGCGACGCAAATACGAATTTAAACAACACATGCGTTCAAAATCATAGCGGAAAGAAGCTTAACGTCGTAATCTCTTTGCACGAGCACCCTGGCGAGCTTTCCCATGTGATTTCATGATAAATGACTCTTTTATTACGAATATAAAGCGCTTTATTGCGTCTACGAGTGGCCCGGTACTTTGCATTACTATCGCAAAAAAAGAGATCGTGACTTTATTATGAGGCTTCGGGGCTCGACAAGGTGGAATCCTCGAATATACTGGATTCGACCCGGGGGAACATTAGTCGTCGAATCTAGGATACAACTCTGCCCACCAGGCCTAGACGTAACATTTTCCATAGCTCCCACGGGCTCCAACTATGTTTATAAATGTTCTGCAGAGCAAAAAGTCGAACAAATTGTGTCAAAATCGACAATTTTAGTTTCCCAATGATCAAATCCACATGGATTTCAGAATATATATTTTCTATATTTAAAATATATCTGTATATATTAGACATATAAGTTCGTTTGAAAATTCATAAATAATGTAAATAAAATATAAAGTGAATTTTTCGAAATTTTATCGAAAAAATATATTATATTATATGAAAATATATGACATATATATTTAATTATATATTTCGTGAAGTTCCATGCTAAAATTCATAAAAAAATGTAATTGCCATATTGCCCGAAATATTTTTTATTTACAAACCAAAAATATATTTTTTAATATTTTTAGAATACATTTTTTTTGTAAGGAATATCTTTTTTCAAGACAAAGATTTAGTTAGAAAATACACTGAAAAAAATACTACTCGAAATCAAGTATATATAACTTGAATGAAGTAGAAAATATTCTAACATATATTTGAGAATGTATATTCCTAATTGAAGTGAAATTCTTTTGATTCAATCTAAGAAAAGTTAAAACAACATAAAAATATACTTGATTCAAGTGAAATATACTTAATTCAAGTAAAATTTTTCAAGTATATTATATACTTGATATCAGTGAGTTTTTTTTTCAGTGTACATGTACATTCTAAAATTATGCATTTTATTTCCTTTCATCAACATTTTTTATATGATTATTTGTTTTCAATCAATTTTCTATATAAAACATGATTTTTGTTTGTTTGTTTGAATATTCGAAACTCGCATTTTCGTTCATTTACTTATTTTCCGATTGAAACAATTTGTACATTTCTGTTTTAATTAAATCTATTCATTCAAACAAAAATGGAACCATGCGTTCTTGAAAACTTGGGATACAAAAATTTTATTTTTCTTCTAAGAAACGAAAAAAAAAAAAAATTTCTGCTAAGTAAATATTTATATTCTTAAACGAATTCGTTCGATGGGAAATGTTTTCTGAAGGTTTGACCATTTTTATCTCTAAACGGCATGTGGGATGTTTCAAACTGTAGAACTTTTTTTGTCTTGTAATCTTTTTTGCACAGTTTGTTGATTCTTCTTGAGCAACACTTAGCCAGGCTGCTTGGCTGTTTATGTATCTTCATTGAATTGAACAGCTAAGACTTAGGACCACTTTAAAAATGTTAAAAATGCAAGGAGCATCGAAAAACTTAGGTTTCTAGTGGATTGCGCATAATTCAACAGATTTCACCTGTCGGAAGATGTTTGGATGATCTATATTTAGTTTGGCATATTAATGATGTATTGATGTATATCTCGGAAACGGATGAGCATGCCGTTAATCCAAATCGCGTTGATTGGAGCATCTTCCAATTAGTTTAACATGTACACAAGTGATTGTGTTTGGATGCGAGGGCCAAGGAATTAGTGGATATTAACAATACACTCGAGAATGAGAAAGCTGACAATCAGCGTTACCTGTTAGAATAGACCCATCTTAGACAAATTATCGTCGATTAATTCGCTACATACCTGAAACAAACAAATTGAAATTCATCATTAAATATATCGATCTACTCAAATTACATATATGTGATACTTTTGTCTTACTTATTATTAAACGTTTCAATCAGCATTAAAAAATTTTTACAAGACTTTTAAAAGTATACACAATTTTTTTTAACTGCAAAAGTTAAAAAAAAGCTAAAAAAACATAAACGGTTATTTATGTATGTGTCTAAATTGCATTATAAAGATGGCCTCGTCCGGATGAAAAATAAATAAATGTAG